>OZ023273.1:63596201-63644924 GCA_964007475.1 Hybos culiciformis
AAGCATTAAATATAATTCACTTTTTTTTTTTCTTTAAAGTACTCTATGTGCTATCATGCACAACACTTACCTAACCTACATAATAATACATACCTAACCTACATATAGAATATCAACATATCGCATTTACATATGTATATAATATAATATATAAATTTATGGAATTATTGTATCAATTTGAATGGAAGAAAAATACATTTTTTTTTAATACATATTTTTATTGTTATTACAACTTTAAGAAAGAAAAGTAAAAAATATTTATAATACCTCTTCTTAACATATAGTGAACAACATTATCATTTGCATATTTATGTAAGAACCATATTTTGTCTTCATCATAAATAGGCGAATTTTTGGGAAGAATGTTTGAAAAAAAAAAATTATTGAAGTTTATTGAAGTTTATATTGAAGTTTATACTTCTTTAGGCGCGGTGTATGATATAAATGAGTAATTCTGTAGGGGGTAAAAATTTTTTTACTCATTCGAATTTGAGTTAAAAAAAAAAACGACATGCTGTACCGTTTGAATACTCAAAAAAAATGAGTCAACTCAATAATCATTTGTTATTTATAAAAACAAAATAATTTAGCGCGAAAAATTTAAATTCAAATTATTTTTAAAAATCTTTCGTTTACAAATTTTTTAAAATTTAAATTTTTTTTCAAATTAGGTAGTTCAATAATCATTTGTCATTTATAAAAACAAAATAATTTGGCGCGGAAAATTTAAATTCAAATTATTTTTTAAAAATCTTTCGTTTACAAATTATTTAACAACTAAAATTTATTTTTCAAAATAGGTAGGTCCGGTGAAATAAAGATTACCTGCCGAAAATTTTTTGGGCAGGGACCTACGGTTAGGTCGTACCGGCTCAAAATATGTTAAAAAAAATTTTTTCCTCCGGTCAAATAATTAGATTACCTGACCAAAAATTTTGGATACGGAGCTACAGTTAGAGTCTTCCCGCCTCAAAATATACCAAAATAATTTTTTTTTTCAAAATAGGTAGCTCGGATGAGAAATAAAGATTACCTGCCCAAAAAAAAGGAAGAAAGTGAGGGCGGCAGTAAGGGCTGAAGAGAGGGCGGCAGTAAGGGCTGAAGAGAGGTCGGAAGGGAGGGCGGAAGGGAGGGCGGAAGGGAGGGCGGAAGGGAGGGCGGAAGGGAGGGCGGAAGGGAGGGCGGAAGGGAGGGCGGAAGGGAGGGCGGAAGGGAGGGCGGAAGTGAGGGCGGAAGTGAGGGCGGAAGTGAGGGCGGAAGTGAGGGCGGAAGTGAGGGCGGAAGTGAGGGCGGAACTGAGGGCGGAAGTGAGGGCGGAAGTGAGGGCGGAAGTGAGGGCGGAAGTGAGGGCGGAAGTGAGGGCGGAAGTGAGGGCGGAAGTGAGAGAGGAAGTGAGGACGGAAGCGAGGGTGGTAGTGAGGGCGGAAGTGAGGGCGGGATTGAGGGCGGAAGTGAGAGTGGAAGTGAGGGCGGAAGTGAGGGCAGAAGTGAGGGTGGAAGTGAGGGCGGAAGTGAGAGAGGAAGTGAGGGCGGAAGCGAGGGTGGTAGTGAGGGCGGAAGTGAGGGGGGATTGAGGGCGGAAGTGAGAGTGGAAGTGAGGGCGGAAGTGAGGGCAGAAGTGAGGGTGGAAGTGAGGGCGGAATTAAGGCGGAAGTGAGTGTGGAAGTGAGGGCGGAAGTGAGTGTGGAAGTGAGGGCGGAAGTGAGGGCGGAAGTGAGGGCGGAAGTGAGGGCGGAAGTGAGGGCGGAAGTGAGGGCGGTAGTGAGGGCGGAAGTGAGGGCGGAAGTGAGGGCGGAAATGAGGGCGGAAGTGAGGGCGGAAGTGAGGGCGGAAGTGAGGGTGGAAGTGAGGGCGGAAGTGAGGGCGGAAGTGAGGGTGGAAGTGAGGGCGGAAGTGAGGGCGGAAGTGAGGGCGGAAGTGAGGGCGGAAGTGAGGGCGGAAGTGAGGGCGGAAGTGAGGGCGGAAGTGAGGGCGGAAGTGAGGGCGGAAGTGAGGGCGGAAGTGAGAGAGGAAGTGAGGGCGGAAGCGAGGGTGGAAGTGAGGGCGGAAATCAGGGCGGAAGCGAAGGCGGAAGTGAGGGCGGAAGTGAGGGCGGAAGTGAGGGCGGAAGTGAGGGCGGAAGTGAGGGCGGAAGTGAGGGCGGAAGTGAGGGCGGAAGTGAGGACAGAAGTGAGGGCGAAAGTGAGGGTGGAGGTGAGGGCGGAAGTGAGGGCGGAAGTGAGGGTGGAAGTGAGGGCGGAAGTGAGGGCGGAAGTGAGGGCGGAAGTGAGGGCGGAAGTGAGGACGGAAGTGAGGGCGGAAGTGAGGGCGGAAGTGAGTGCGGAAGTGAGGGCGGAAGCGAGGGTGGTAGTGAGGGCGGAAATCAGGGTGGAAATCAGGACGGAAGTGAGGGCGGAAGAGAGGTTGGTAGTTGGGGCGGAAGTGAGGACGGAAGTGAGGGCGGAAGTGAGGGTGGAATTACCTGCCCAACAATTTTGGAGAGGGAGCTATGGTTAGGGTCTTCCCTGCTTAAAATATGCAAAAAAAAATGTTTTTTAAATAGGTAGCGCCGGTGAAATAAAGATTACCTGTCCAAAAGTTTTGGGTAGCTAGCTACTTTTAGAGTCGTCCTGGCTCAAAATATAAAAAAAAAACACACGAAGCAGTCATAGGAACTGCCGAAAGAAGTTTATACTTAAAGCTTTAAACTATGAAATAACAGTGGATATAAATGATGGGCTGCTCAGTACAAAATGTAAATTAAAATAAAAATCAGTCCAGCAGTCCAAAAGCAGTCCATTATTTGTAGTCATTGTTATTTCATAGTTCAAAGCTTTAAGTATAAACTTCTTTCGGCAGTTCCTATGACTGCTTCGTGTGTTTTTATATTCTCTTTTTGGATTTAAAAAATTATGATAATGTTTGCTCGAGAGAAAATTGTACAATAACTAAGATGATAAGCATAATGGTAAAACAAAAACACTCTTTTAAAGACCCCGTCGTGTATTATCTAAGTATACAATGTGAATATGGAATAATTAAAAAAAAAATTATAAGAATATGTACCTATCTATTATACCTTCTTATAAAGAATAAATATTGCAAAAGTTGCCTAAAACAAATTTAGTCTTTTATATTTATATATATATATGTACCTACCTATGTCATTACTATTCTTAATCTTAATGTTGTAAAGGTAGACCGCCCGTATTATTCACTATTTATGATAAAATTAATATACATAACACTTGTCATAATAGTTTTTAAATTAAAATTAAAAGTTAAAAGAAAATTTGTTCATTTATTATTTTCATCTAAAAATTAGTTATAAGTTTTACTTAAAATGAAAATATTACATTAATTAAATATTTAATGAACAAATTCGCATACATACACTTGTCATAATAGTTTTTAAATTAAAATTAAAAGTTAAAAGAAAATTTGTCCATTTATTATTTTCATCTAAAAAACAAAACTATGTACTACAGATACTTTAACTGGAATTAAAAATTAGTAATAAGTTTTACTTAAAATGAAAATATTACATTAATTAAATATTTAATGAACAAATTCGCATACACACACTTGTCATAATAGTTTTTGAATTAAAATTAAAAGTTAAAAGAAAATTTGTCCATTTATTATTTTCATCTAAAAAACAAAACTATGAACTGCAGATTCTTTGACTGAAATTAAAAAATATTAATAAGTTTTACTAAAAATGAAAAATATTACATTAATTAAATATTAAATGAATAAATTTTAATATTTTACCATTAAAAACTAATATTGTCGTTTAAATGAAAAACATTGTGTATCTACATATTATATTTGCTTTTTCAAAAGTTATAATTTTTTCTATATATTTTTCTATCTAAACTTTTTTTTTTTTTGTTTTTCTTTTTATAATCCTAGTTGAACTTATGTTCGTGTTATTATTTTTATAATATTTATAAGTGACGTTAAATTATGAAAAATTTGTTTCGAAAAACGTGTACAATATAAAAAGAATTTATGGTATTTGACTATTATAAAATTTTCTAATAAATTTTCAAACAAAATTAAAGTTGAAGAGTTCTAGTTCAAAAAGGAAATAAAAATATTTTTCATTAATTCCAGTTTTTTTTTTTTTTTTCTTTCTAGTTTTTATTGTTTTTCTTCTGTACGAATTGCATTCATTAAAAAATGAGAAAATAAAACTTATAATTTTCATAACAACTACTACTGTCTGGAAACTGAATGTCTGAATGAGAATAAAAAAAGGAATATATAGAATAGAGAAAAAGATAATATAGAATATCAACTATTCTCATCGCGAAGCTTAACTATGCTATTGTTCTTATCGTGTGTTTGTCATAATAGTTATAATAAATTTTCATAATATTTAATTTTTATCTTAAAATTTGGATTTCTTTTCAACTTTAAAATAATCACTTCTAGAATACTAAAAAATTTGCACAACCCTGAGAATTACAAAAAAAAAATAAAAATTGATATAAAAAAATTTTATTTTCAAATCTAAAAATAATAAAAATATAATAAAACTTACTATGTTGTACATATAAATTAAGTACATTTTTTAGATGAATTTTTTTAAAATTCTTATTACAAAAAAGATTATGTCATGTCATAAATAACATAAAAACGAATGTAGTATTCAAGTTAGTCAAGTTGTCGTATCATATAGCAGTTAATTGACAGTTGTTATTATAATGGCCCAAATTTTTGTTGTATGAGGTGACCGAAAGTTGGTAATTTGACAGTTGAATTAAATATAGTAGGTACAATACCTCTAATATATATATCACTTAGATTTCGTTAGTAAGCAAAAATAAAATGCCTTAAATTTGTCGTTTGAAATTCGGCACAATTCTAATTCAATCTTTTTTTATAAACCTCACATCACCTTCTTTTCTATTTCTAGTTTTTTATACCCTCTTCAGCTGAAACACTTTTTATTCAAGGTGTATAAATTATAAAGAAAAATAAAATTTATCAATTTAATATATACTCACATATAAGAAAAACTGCGTGTTTGCAGACACAGTTTTAAAATGCCTGGAAATATTACATTTGCAGTGTAGATAAATTATTTTATGTTGTTATGTTTTCAAATCTGATAGTAAGATTGTTTTATTTAGTGCATTTTACATAACTGGCGAGCAATCAATGTATCTAATTAACGGTTAATCGAAGAAACCTATTTATGTGACGTTACGAAATGTATGTAAAACCAGTTCTCGTTTCATTATTGCACAAGTTTTTTGAAGGTAAAGTAAAAAACCAATTGTTCCATTATTTTTGAATTTGTTGATGAATGATGAATATTGAAGTAGTACATCCATATGGTGGTTTCTCTAATTTAAAATATGTTATTTTTTTTATGTTATACATGTCAAAACTATATTCATTTACATACAACAAATTACCTGTTAACAATATGTGAATATCCTGAACTTTCAACTTGAACTACAAATCTTATTAAAATAAAACACAGAGTTAATCATTTCATTTTCATAATATTTTTAGAGGAAAATTTAAGAAAAATATAGCATTGTTAGATATTTTTATAATTTAAAATAAATATAGTTATAAATTTTGTAAATACTTAAAATATTAATTTTAGTCTTTTCGTTGGATTAACCCTCATGATGTTCATTAAGGTCATTTGAGGATTTTAATGATTAAAAATTTTTTTCAATATTTATCAAAGGAAATTTTTTCTTTTGATTTTTATGAAATAGAAAAAAAAATACACATGTACATTGTACATTACATATTATACGATACATACATTATATACAATTGCATATTAAAAATGTATTTTGTTGATAGCAGGGTATAAAGTAAAAAAAAATATGGGTTAAGTTAGAGTGTCAGCCTTCTTATCTTCAAATAGACCTAAAAGGTCAAAAGCTATATGTATGGACGTATTATTACATGTACAATTTTGTTTTTTGTATTATTTTAGTCTAACGCACTTGTGGTGGATTCAAGCACAAAGATTTGCAATATTTCTATACAATATTTTTTTTAAGTTTTAAAATATAAAAAAAAAATTAATTTCTAAAAAATCTATGTTAAGTAGGTACAAAGAATTCATGAAAATTTTATGAAAGTGAGCAAACATTATGTATTTGTTATATATGTAGAACTATTCAAATTATAGAACTATTCAAATTATTAATAGAAAACAAATTTAAATTTTGAAAGTTCACGGACTGTATTAAAATATATTTGTGATATAAATGATAGAACACAATGCCATAATGGCCTTACGTTCATTTCTAATGCAATAAAAAATAAGAATCAGCTTTAAGTTTTATTAGAAATGGACATATAACCCTATTGTAAAAAAAGAAAAAAAAATTAAAAACAAATAAAATTAAACAAATTCAAAAGACTTCGAATCTAATTTTTCCATTTTATAATATTAAGATGATATTCCTTAAAATGCGTGTTGCAGTGCCTGTATCCGCAAAAGGTCACACAAAGAGGCTAATGTCGGATAGCCGTATAGATAATGTTGTCAAAAGAGGGCTGTAACGAAATTCCCTCCAGCCCCAAATAAAAATCTAAAATTATTTATATCCGTATCCGTCAGATAAGGTGTCATCTATAATATTGTTCAATTTGTTTTTTAAGGCCTTACTTCCAAAGCCGTTCTCCAGAATTTCGCGATTATGGGTCAATGTCGTATATTTTAAATGGACATAAGATCGTTATATGTCAAAGGAATTTAAATTATTCTAATTTTTTTTACCAATATATTAATTTTCACATAAGATTTATGTTCTACTTCATTAAAAATTTAATTAAACAAAAAAGTTTGATTCTGACCAAAAATGTATGTCAGAATAACCATTTTAAATGACATGGACATTAGACTGGTTCATTTTTGAGGTCATGTTGAGATTTTCTTGCCGCCCATGCAGATTTCGAACAATTAAATAAAAAAAACGAGAAAACGCTCTTAGATTTTTCGAAATTTTGTTTCCCCATCAAGCGCAACCAGTTTTTGTGATGACTGAGGCCTAGACGTAATAAGGTGGGTTAAAAACTCTGTAACTTTTTTCTCTTTGAATTTTTTTTCCTCCTTTTTTTTTTGGTTTAACTGTCTTGATGCACCCTTCATTTTTTGTTAACATCGTAAGGCTATACGACTTATCCTTTTGTTTTTACAAATCTCTAAAGGAGAATTTAAACTTTTGTCCCCATTTTATTTTTACTTTAAGACACCATATCTTTTCTAATTTTAAGAGAAACATTTTTTTTTTTTCAGAAATTTGGCATAAATTTTCATAATTTTTAGCATTATAACTAAAAGATAAAATTCTATTAAGTTCTGGTTTTTAATCTACAATTAATTTTACGACATTAAAAGTTTCGCTTTCGTAATGCATTGGTCATTTGATTCATTTGTTAACTGATCTATTTTTTTTAAATAGGAATCAAAAAAGGAGATTTAGAATAGAAATAAATAAGAATTTAAAAATTGTTTTAAATTTATATTTATTTATGATTAATTTTTTTCAATTAATTTTAAAAATATTTGATTTTCCAATAATCGCCATGTTTGGCCGATGCTGGCTCACGATTTGGAGAATAATTTGTTTTTGAGTTTCGTCAGAAGTTAACGATGTGTAAAATTCCGTCATTAATGCAACACTCCTCTAGGCGTTGTCATTAACAACTTGTAACTTCTGAACTAATCGCAGGCCGTCTTGATATCCTACATCAGATTTCCATAGAGCTGGATTCTTGTCTAAAAATTCAGTAGATACTTTCAAGCATTGACAAAAATTCCATCGAATTTTGATTTGCCTAAAATACAACTGCAGAATTTGGTCACTAAAAATTCTTTAAATTTTTTTCAATGCTTGAAAATATCTACTGAATTTTTAGACAAGAATCCAGCTCTATGGAAATCTGATGTAGGATATCAAGACGGCCTGCGATTAATTCAGAAGTTACAAGTTGTTAATTACAACGCCAAGAGGAGTGTAGCATTAATGACGGAATTTAACACATCGATAACTTCTGGCGAAACTCAAAAACAAATTATTCTCCCAATCGTGAGCCAGCATCGGCCAAACATGGCGATTATTGGAAAATCAAATATTTTTAAAATTAATTGAAAAAAATTAATCATAAATAAATATAAATTTAAAACAATTTTTAAATTCTTATTTATTTCTATTCTAAATCTCCTTTTTTGATTCCTATTTAAAAAAAATAGATCAGTTAACAAATGAATCAAATGACCAATGCATTACGAAAGCGAAACTTTTAATGTCGTAAAATTAATTGTAGCTTAAAAACCAGAACTTAATAGAATTTTATCTTTTAGTTATAATGCTAAAAATTATGAAAATTTATGCCAAATTTATGAACAAAAAAAAAAAAATGTTTCTCTTAAAATTAGAAAAGATATGGTGTCTTAAAGTAAAAATAAAATGGGGACAAAAGTTTAAATTCTCCTTTAGAGAGTTGTAAAAAAAAAAGGATAAGTCGTATAGCCTTACGATGTTAACAAAAAATGAAGGGAGCATCAAGACAGTTACACCAAAAAAAAAAGGAGGAAAAAAAATTCAAAGAGAAAAAAGTTACAGAGTTTTGAACCCACCTTATTAGGTCTAGGCCTCAGCCATCAGAAAAACTGGTTGCGCTTGATGGGGAAACAAAATTTCGAAAAATCAAGGAGCACGTATTTCGTTTCTTGATGTAAGCTTTCAGAATCTGTATGGGCGGCAAAAAATTTTTTTTTGTGAACCAGCCTAATGGACATGGATATTAGTACGCAATACATTATAAAATCTGTCGTAAAAATGCACATGAAAGAATTATGAGATGTTTTTTTTTACTAATCTCTTTTTGAACTTCTTTATCTCTTCGAGAATGTAGATAGAATTTTCATTGATTTAAAAATTATAAATTCATAATCACAAATTCACAACCAATTGGAAAATGCAATTATTAATGTTCACAACAACGTATAGGAATTTCGTTAACCTAATTTCATTACACTTTATCAATAATATACCTAAATAAGTGTATATAATGAATAATGACTAATATAAAAAACAGCGAAATAATTTTCTCATTATGATAGAACACAAGCTTTAAATGAAATCAAATAAAAATTAAAAAATTTAAATATTTTATTATAATAAGCATAAAATACTTTGTATTTAGTATTCGTTTGTTTATTTCAATTCCGTGGATTGCGATAAATAAAATTTTCTTTAATTAAAATGCACAAAAGATACTAACTTTTATTGATTATAAGTATTTATTTTATAGTAGATTACAACACATATAAGAAAATTTGTTATTACAACGAGTTGTGTATACACAAAAACACATATACACGCGTCAATACTTATATCACGAGACCGTTAGGTCGAGTTATATAATATTGACAAATGTCCATGTGTTTTTGTGTAAGTACACAACGAGCTGTATATATTAACATGTTTTGTATACTGTTTTAATGTACATGTGAGAGGAAGTTGCAATCAATATATTTGCAATGCAAAAAATAAACAAAAGTTCAAAATGAAGAAAGTAAATAAAATTTATTTAATACGGAGAATGTAAATAAAATTTACTTAATTAAATAATTACATGTGTATTGACGTATGTAATATACCATTTACCGAGCTAAATTTGCGATTGTAAATACAACTTACCGATCACATGCACATTAAAATATTTTGATGATTTCTAAAAAAACTAAATAAATGTAAAAATGACAATACGACACTGTGGAAACAAATTTATACTTGTATGCATATTTATCACATTTTTAATAAATTTTTATCACTTTCATAATATTTCATATTACATAATTCTGAAATTTTCGACAATATTTGATATTATTATAATATTGTTAATTGCACAAAATTAATGTAATATCACTATATAATTATAGTTATAGTGATATACAGAATTAGTTGAAACTTTGAAACATAACGTACATTATTAATTTAATCAAATTGAAAAATTGTCTAATAACATTTTCCTAATTTTCAAAAATTAAATAAAATATGTATGAAAAAGGTGATACTAATTTTTCTTTGTTCAATTGTTTTGTATTGAAATTTTTTGCGCCGGCAGGTTATTGGAGCAATAATTTGATAATTGGTAATTTTTTTTTATTAAATCTAACATATTGTTATATTCTGATTCTGAACTTTTTCAAAAGACTAAATTATATAGTTAAGTTTCAATATGAAATATAATATGTTGATATTTTACTCTTTCTTTATAAAATGTAGGTAGGAAATATATGAAAGGTTGGCATTAACCGAAATTTAACATTTCCAGTTAAATTACGGTTGCATCAAAAAAAAAAAATTCATACACTGCAATAATTATTCAATAGATAAAAAATTAATGAATTTCCGCATTAGATGAGAAGAAAATACATATCTTTTCTTCTACAATTATGCAAACCGAAAATTATATACATATAATTCATGTATAATTTTTAATCAATGAAATAAACTTTTTACCTTTAATTAAAGTAGAAAAATAAAAAAAAATAATAATTTAGAACATACGAATACATCCTAGTTATTCTTAGTATAATTATATCTTATAGTGAAATTAACGTTAATGCTCTTTTTGAAAAACGATGAATAAATATTTTAAAGATTATTATGCTAAATACTATATAAAGTAAAAGGATTGTATATCACAAGGTTATTATTTTATAAAGGAAAACTTTTTAATCCAACATATACATAATAAGAGTATTTATATATTATTTTAGTACAACATGTGTACATATGTGTACAAGTACACTTATTTATGATATAATTATTTATATATAAACATATTTAAATCCAATATATATACACGATTTTAACTTTATTGTAAAAGTTAGAAAAGTTATTCGCATTATGAAGAAAAAACAATTTTTTGAATAATGTAATTCAATTTTTTCAATGAAAAGGACAACTTTTAAAGTTAAAAGCAACAGTTACCAATAAAGCATAAATTAAATACTAAACTTTCATCGTCATCAATTTTAAAAGATTTGAAGCAGTCAATTAAGCAAGCAGGTGTCTATGAATTGAAATCCAATAAATCATTTACATATTTTTGAAAAAGAAAATTTTTTTTTTTTGAAATTCAAATTATAATAAAAGTACATACATATATACAAAATCTTTTTTAAATGCGCATAGACATGTTCTGACATATGTTTGTACATTTGTGAATATTACAATAAGTACTAAAGATTTGTACAAAAATGTATTCACATTGTATAAATTGAATATTCAATAAAAATAAATTTTTTGACTTCTTTATCATATAATATCAGCAATCAGCACAAAATGATATAAAGTATAAAATAATAAATTAAAATAGTTCGAAATTATTTGGAAATACATTTTTTTTTTAAATACAATTAATTCAAGCATAAATTTTGCATTGTCTATCAATTCTCAGAGCTAATTTTAATGTAAATATCCAAATCTAGTTATAATACAATTGTATCGTGCGTGATTTAATCCATAAATCTTAAAAATAACAATATACTTAAAGTCGCGTCGTCAGTCTTAATAACTTTAAAACTTTCTTTTCTTTTTAATTGATCCCAATATCCAATTCAAATAAAGGAAGTTATCGTTGAGGACCTTCTTGTTTGATTACCTCAATTTTTGTTGTGTTTGACGGCCGGTTCATTTAAAAGGACAATTAAAGTATGCAAAGTTTAAGCGCACTGGAAAAATACGTTTAGCCCCTTGTTGTGCTGAAGGAATCTCAAAAATTAAAATAACTTATATCGAAATGATGAAAAATGGTTGCTTTTACTTCATTTATTAGGTACTGTTCTATATTTTTTATTATTAATTTCATTTATTACCTTAAATATTTATGTATTATGTAAATATTCTAAATTTGTATGGAAAATGTCGTTACGAAATAATAAAATTTTAAAATATATTTAGATAAAGTTAAAAAATATAATTGTGACGAGAGCAAAGTTATATTAACAATATGCAAATGGTTTCTAAATAAAAACATAAGCAAATTAATACACATAAAAATATAAGTATTAATTTAGTAATGTAAAAGATACAAACATTAGAATTTTCAATTTCATTATTTTCTCACCAGCGTATCATTAATCTAATATGACTTTTTAGCTTTGATTCAATTTTTTCTTAGAGTTTTATAAAAATGAAAATTTTTAAATTTTGAATAAAACTCTTCAATTACATAAATGAATATCATTCATGCTGGTTTTTTTTTTTTAAATCATTTATAAATAAAAAATTTTCCTTTTTCATTTTTTCATTTTTTTTTTTTTTTCATCCTCTTAATATACCTGCAGCTGTTTTATTATCATATCATAATAATGGTTTTTTTGTATTTTTTTTTTGTCATAATAAAAAAATTTCTTAAAATCATAATAATAATGTCACTATGTAATGATAATGAAAAAGATTTTCTTTTATTAGAACACTGATATCCATGAAAAGAAAATGAATTTGAAATTAACTTTTTATATAATGTAGTTAGGTATTAATATATAAAACATAACCATATACATAATGTACGTTTTTAATTTCATAAATGGAATATTTTTCATAAATGAAAACTTTTTTAATTCAATTTAATAAAAAAAATAAAAAAAATGTATTCCATAATTCTCTTTCCAAATTGCTCTTTAATTTTAACCCATATAGGAACAAATTTTTGTGGCGGTTATCATTAGAAGTTCCATCCTACTATTCGAAGACATATTTTTTTATTAGTGTCATAGCTTCAGCTAAAAATAACTTTGGCAAGATTTGACTATATTATATTTTACCAAAAGAAAGCCATAATCTCTTCAAATTTAAATTTTAACTTAATATAAATAATTGTTATACATATAATATTACTTATAATTTATCCTTTTTTCTATATATAAAATATTTTCTGTATTTTTGAAATATCAATTAAAGAAATTCCGCTCAAATATTTTATGTTCTTTTATGGCATTTTCCTCTAGAGATTACAAAATATTTTTGAATATAAATTGTTTGACTTTGATTTTATCACTTACATATATCATAATTAATAAGTTAGTTAAATAAAAATTAATAATATTTTTTTTAATTTAACAAAATTAAATTTTATTTTCAAACATGCTTAATATAATTATTATAGTTATATATCTTATATCAAAACTATTTGATAATTGAAGATGAAAGTATTTATGATAATTCGGTAAAATTAACTTTTCACTGTAGATTTTTATATTTTAAATACATAATACCAATGATAATACTTATATATTATATATATTTATAAAATATACAATATTGTGAATGTTGGTACTGAATTCAATTTGATTTCTTTTTAAATGTAATATAATGTGAGCATAATCAAATTATATATTTGTATACAACATCTGTATAGTCACATATCTTTAAAACATTGAAAGATTACAGCAACATGTGTGATTTAATTTAGGTCCCAAAGTGAAAATTGTGAAAATTGAACCTTATAGTTATAATAACTGTAATGATAATTATATAATAACGAGAAAAACATTATTTTGAAATTAGTTTAAAATTTCAAATCGTTTTTTCTCCTAATTCTAAATTTTATTAGATAGTGTTATCTTATGTTATGTAGATTACACTGTATAATTTAAACACAATAAAAATAAAAAAAATTTCATTTTGAAATTTATTTTGTATTAAGAATTATTCTGTTATATGATTGTGACATGGACATATAACTTTATTTTCTAAAATGTGAATTAAAAGATAGGGACATTATTTACATAGGTTCTTTCCAAAATATTTATAAAACAAAACAAATTTGTTCAAAATATAATTGTATAAGAATAACACACTTGTGTAACCATATTCAATGTATACTGTATAAATGTATACATCAAGTACAATATACTACTGAACTGAAAGTCAAAAACGATTGACACACATTACATAATTACATATATTTTTAAACATCTTTTGTTATTCCATTAAGAGTGTCATCGTCACCAAAGAAATATTAAAAATATTAATCAAAGATACATTTCTTTAAAAATAATTTTATACTTAAAAGGTATATACTATTTATATTATACATAGTATGGAAATTAGTATTTAAATATTTAATTTCTGTCTGATATGTTTCCCTTTTCGTGTATGTCAAAAAAAAAACAAAAAATTAATGGATCACCCACTGCTTTTTATATATAATTTAATTTGTCATAATCAATTTCATAAGTCAATTTAGAGAAATATTTTATTTACTTATTTTTTAATCGAGTTAACAATAAAAAATATAAAAGTGTAAAAATATAAATTTATGAACTGCCTTGGATGATTACTTAGAAATAAATAGTGAGGCATTAAAATATTTCTCCTTTCGTTACATCAAGATTTTTTTTATTGACTATAGAATATATTTACGTGCAACTTACAATCTTTTATTCTGTCCACTTAATTTTTTCATAGGATAAGAAAACTGTCTTTCATAAACAAATTTAATAAATAAGAGCCTATGTCTTTCATAAACAAATTTAATAAATAAGAGCCTAAATCAGTGTTAGTATAAATAGAAAAAAAGAATTTTTAAACATTATTATCTGATTTGTGATAACAGACTTACATGTGATATAATGCACCAACATTTCTTTGATATAACATTTGAAATGTGTAGCGAAATGAAGGCAAATTTTCTTTAAATTTATACTTAAATTCCTAGTTAGTAGGTTATATATATTTTTGTAAAATTTAATGAATTTCACACTATTATTATAAAATAATGAATACCACCACTATGTAAGTAGAACAAAAATTGCATTTTTCAATGAATAATAAAATTTGTTAATGAATAAACATTATGTTATACAAGAATTTATTCCTTATTTTAAATTTACAATGATGGAAACTGAATGAAGCTAAATATGAGTTTTTTTTTTTTTTTTTTTCAAAAACTTAATAATAATGTATTTATACAAATTTTCACTAGTCATCCGCGTCCCTATTTTCAATGTAAATTTATTCAAAACAAAACACATAAAAACTCTTCAGAATTAAAGTTAAATTTAAATGAAAAAAAAAAATATAGCGCAAAAATAATTATAAAGTTTTATTTTTTTTTTAAGTTAGTTAAACCAACCTCAAACAATAAAATAAATTTAATAGAAATAAATAAAATTTTTTGTGTACAAAAAAACTATATCTAATTATGTAAATCTAATTACAATTTAGGTTCATTTTATATTGGAATTTTTTTAGTTACAAACAATTTAAAAAAAAAGATAAGATGTATAATGTAAAATAGTAATTGTTAACACATAAGATATACGTACTTAATTTTGAAGAATTGTTTCTTTACTTGTTTTGGTTTTACTTCTATTTAATCTATGGACTATTTTAATTAAATCTTTTCTTACTTTTAAATATTGGAAAATCATTCTGTATAATCTATTTACTCACTACTTTCATAAAATAAAAGCTCAATTCAGGAAAAATTAATTTAAAATTCAGGAAAAACGTTAAAACAAATTCCTACCACTT
Source organism: Hybos culiciformis (assembly GCA_964007475.1). Lineage (NCBI taxonomy): Eukaryota > Metazoa > Arthropoda > Insecta > Diptera > Hybotidae > Hybos > Hybos culiciformis. The sequence continues at coordinate 63,611,723 of OZ023273.1, forward strand.
TTTTTTTTAAATTTAAAAGATATTTAATTGGTTTGATGTTTCGAATTATATATATACAACATTAAGAAGACTAAGTTGAACCAGAAGAAACTACATAAATATCTACAATGTAATTAATAAATTTTTAGAATTAGTATTTCTTTAATTTACATATTTAACAAAATTACAGTTTTCAAACTTTTTCAGTAATAATATCCAAAACTTTCAACTTCAATAAAACTACGATTAATTAATGACATGCCGATAATAATTTTTTGAGTGTAAACAAGTTGTTTGGGTTTTGTCTTTTTTTTAATAGAACTTTAGAGTTTTAAATTTTCTGTAATTTATTTTTTTTTATTATTATGTAATACTTATTTCATTTATAAAAAATAAAAAAAAAATTTTTCGGAAGACAAAGTTGAAAATTTGTTTTTTATTTAAAACATCTGAGACATTTTTTTTTTCCGAAATGATTGTTGAAAATAATTTTCTCTTTTATGAATAACAATTCTTTTATTTTAATTATATTTAACATAAAAACAATATGTTTACTTTAATTCATAAAATATTTGGAAATTTTATTTTTACAATTTCTAAATTATTTAGAGATGAATTGATAATACATTATACAAAGACATTCTAAAAACTCTTGTAGTAAATTAAATAGTTCACAGGATGGCTTTATTTACTATCATTTCAACTTGTTGTATTTTGTATACCGCTTAACGCATTAACGTAGTCGTCTTACATCAAATCCATTTTAAAAAGAATATTATACAGTATATAGAAATCAAGTAAAACTAACAACAATTCTAGCAAGTACTTCAATACCAATAATATAATATAAAATAATAATGGAAATTGATTTTAATTCAATGCTGAATATGATATTAATGTATTCTGTATTTCAAAACTTGATTCATAGCTTTAATTTTTTTAAGGTTTTTTTATTTTTTATTAAATATAAATATACTTTAAAAATACTTCGAATTAAATATTTCAGAATATAAAATTTAAATAAAAGCCATATAAAAATTTAATTCAAAAACGAAAACTGAAATATAAGGGTGTTTTTCTACAGAAGCGTGAAAAAATCTATTTGGTTTACTTGAACAAAATAACCGTAAAAAAGAAAATTCTACAACCAATTTTAATGAACCAAATACCCATTAAGTAGAGAGATAGTTTTTTTTTTATTAATATTATGAAAAACCTACATATTATATGTTACATTTGTGTGTGTTCATAACATAAGTACATAAAATTCAAATTTTATTTTTTTTTATAAAAATATTATGAAAGTTCCATTCTGTGGTTTTTATTAATATTTCTATAACATTTATATTATTTTTCAATTTTTTATTTGTAATAATATAATACTTATATGGTTATGGATAGGTGTTAGATATATATAATAATACATGATGTATATATTGTGCATTATCTTAATGTATATTATGTACAATTATGTATATAATATTTATACCTACATAATTCAGAAAAAAAATATAAATAGTATCAATAGTATCTCACTTGATGTTGAAACTTTATATTTCTGAATGGGTACAACATTGCACAACGTTCAATCAAAAATAATATTAATTCAACGTATACAAAATATTTCAGTACTAAAGTGAAATAAAATTACATGGTGTTTGGTCTAAAAGGTTATAGGATCTATAGTTAGTACTTAGAATACATACATTATGTACGTATATTATTTTCAAAATAAAAAAATTAATTATTCGAAACTAAATTCGTTCTCCACTTTCAAATTCAATAGTATGAATAAAATTATAGTATCAAAAAATAATTACGCTTAGAAGTTCATCAAATATATATTTACAGAAGTAATTTAAATAAGAAAAAGTTTTCGTTAAATGTGTTCTTCCTTTTTGTGTTTTCTGCAGATTAAAGATAAAATTTCCTGTTTGAAAAACAATAAAAATGTAATTATTTATTAAATGTCTACATCAAGCTTTATTCATAAAAGAAATTAAAAAAAAAAATATGACAAAATTTACTTTGTTTTTCCTATTTATGCTTTGAATTTCTATGAATTGAAACAAAAAATATAACACAAATGTATTTCAATAAAAAAAAAATATACGCAGTGGTGATACTCAGGCCGTATCGCTTGATAACATAGCTCAGCTAAATGAGTAAATTACATATAAAACTTTTCAGCAAATGGTTTTGGTGAGTTTTCTGTTAACAGAGATATTCTTGCGCTTCGAATATTCCAAATAGTATTTTAAATGCAATTACTGTTTCTGCTTTAAGAAGATTCTTAGATAATGAATAATAATATATGTAATAATGGACGAAGTTCTTTATAGAGACAAACAACAAGTCATTTAATGGCAATTAATTTTGTGGGGAAAATGAATAGAGTAATTGATTCCGTTCCATATGTGAAATCGTCGTTGCAAGCAAATTTCCTTTCGAATATCATCACTGTAAAGTTAGTACATTTTCCTATCGTACGAACATATGTAAAATATATATGATACAAGTGTTTTCAGTATTTTTTTTTACATATTTAGATATAGATAAATAAGTATTTTGATATCAATTCAAATTTTATTTGTGAAGGACGAATACTATTTTTGAATATTATCCGATTAGTTTATTATTATTTAAACGATTTTTTTTTGGGACCAATCACAAATATTTGTGAAACAGATCTGAATAAAGCATTTAAAGAGAATATTTAAATATGTTTTTTCATTTATTTTTTCATTAGGCGTAAGGATGAATATAAATTTTTATATCAACTCATCATCAATTTTATGATTTTAATATTTGTATAATTTAAATATACTTTCGAATGGCAAAGTCATGGGAAAACAAATCACTTTTAAATAATTATTAAAATTGGTCAAAAAGTATCATTACAAAATATTAATACATATTATACCGTGGAAAAACAACAGGAGATTGGCGAGATGTTCTTGGATAGTTCTTAAATTTTTATAAACATTTTCCTCGGATGAGGTTCTCAGATTAGTTTCCGGACTAGCAATTTCAGGAAATTTTTCTTCAATTAGTTCCTTGTATTAGTTAGTAATGATTAAAAATGGAATAATTTCCTCGAATACGTTGTAGAAGAAACAGCAACATTAATTTAGCTTTATTTATATTAGTACATAATTTTAGTACATAATTTTATTTTTATTTATTTTTTAAATATTTAATCTAATTTTTTATGAAAATAATATTATTATAAGTTGAAATTTTTTTTTGAAAATTTTACTTTGTATTGCCAACATTTATATTTTTAAAATTAAACTAACAAAAAAATCCTCTTTTTAGTAGTGTGATTAGACTTTTGAACCTGTCTGTCCAAGGTATTAACGATAACGACTAGAAAAATAGAAAGATGATTAAAGACAAAATACGAATTCTGTAAAATATCACAAATCAAACTTTTTTTTTTCGTTAAAAACGTTTGGCACAAAATTCACTAAAAACATCGATTTTTTCGATTTATTTCATGATTTAGTACATAAACTATAGTCAACCTTTAAGAATGCCATATGAAAGAAAAATATTTTTCGAAAAAAAACATCAAAAATAAGAATAAGTTTTTCTTATGCATATAAAAACTACAGATCTGTTAATCACCTCAAATTAAATATTGAAAAAATTATTATCTGTATTTTTGCGTACGAATAATCGATATAAAATTAGCTAGTATGTAAGTTTTGTTTTTACATTTTTACAAATTTAGGATTAATTGTTATAAAATAATTAATAAAAATCAAATGAAAATGCAAGTGATATTATGTAAATATGTACATAATCTACTATATATATTCAAATCTAATTAAATACTTTAAGTCTACGCTCAATTAACATTTACGAACTTACTGAAAATTCTAAATATACTCAATTATGAGTTATTTTTTCATACATCAATATCAGTTAACTAAATTCTGATATATTAATTTTTTATTAAAGATTTTTCTCTGAAAATAAACACTGAAACACTTCTTAAGATTTTATAATCAATTGAAATAAATTGTACCTACGTACTTTACTTTCTTTTTTGTGAATTCGAATATTATTGGTTGAGCATCATAAGAATACTTGACCAAAGAAAATAAAATGTTTTAAAAAATAAAATAAACAAACTATAAGCCATTAAGAAATTCTGATTTTAATCCTCATGACAAATCACAATTCTAACATGTTTTCAAAAGATTTACAAAAAAATCAGTATAATTTACAATAACAATATCACTTTAATCGGATTATTATTATCTGAAATAATTAAAAATATTTGAAAACAAACAATCAAGATTAGATATTTTCTACACTTTTTCCTTTTTTAAATTACAAATTATGTTTACCCTTCTTAATTTTTTCTTAAATTTTATGTTAAAAGATACTACTATTCTTTAATCCTTTCTAATATTAAATTTTATATTTTGTTACATTTTCTTTTACTTTAAAAATGTTATTTACATATACGTCATGTGTATATAGCTACGATACATATTAATATACAATCTATATTATAGTATAATGACTATAAGCAGGGATGTAGTTGTTAATTTTTTTCCAGGGGGACGCTACTGGTAAAAAAAAATAACTGAGTACGTACTTTTTTATATTTTAGACAAATTATATTCTTTTCATTGTTCTTGCCCTCGTTTTGAAATACTTTTCTACTTTGGAATTTCATAGCTGAAACGTAGGGTAGCAACCAAGACTTTACCAGACTATCTGAGTCAAATTTTACCAACTGCATTTGTTCAATCTATTTATCTTATATCAGTAAGTGTTCAATTCATGGCACTGAAACCTATCTTGGCCTCAGAACTACTGATATGTTAGGTGTAAAAATGCATGGCAGACCTTACACTTTTTCTATTTTCAGTTAATTGATGATAAATAGTGAAGGAAAATATTTTAACATAGACAATTGCTGCACACTCTGATATTTCGCAGATTATTTTGCTATCCATTTTTATTAATTAATATCTTATAGCTCAAATCAATTTCAAATTTCTCAATTTTCACACAAATTTCAATGTAAATAAAAATTTTATATTATTTTATCTTCATACAATTCTTGGTGGAAAACCAAATTTTGATTGTTTATAACTTTATTTCATTTATATTTAATACTAGTCGAAATACCCGGCTTCGCACGGTAGTCCTGAACTTATATTAATATTAAAACGCGTTAATCCAGATTTCGTGCACTAAAAAAAACAGAATTTCAAAATTTGTTAAATAGCCACTTCCCCGGTGCCTTAACACATCCAGTCTTCTAAATTAGTCGATTCGGGTCCAACGCTATAATATCTTATCGGAATATACCTAAATTGCAAAACCGCCTTCTTAGGTAGCCCCCCGTCGATGCCTCAGATCAAAAATATAACCAATCGGGTCTCTAGACTCCTTATTTTCAAAATTTAAAAATTTTGAAATTTGTTGTGTAGCCCTCCCATTGAGCCCTGGGACGGTTGGGGACCTTTCAACATCCAGTTTTTTAAATAGGCTTTTCGGGTCCAACGCTGCAACATTTTATCGAAATATACCTAAATTCCAAAACCGGCTTCTAAGGTAGCCCCCCCGTCGGGGCTTCGGATCGAAATTTCTAGTATCCTATAACCATCTCAGGTCCCAGTGCCACTTTCAAAATTTCGAATTTTGTACTATAGCCCCCCCAATTGAGCCCTGGGACAACGGTTGGGGGCCTCTCAACATCCAGTTTTTTAAATAGAGTTTTCGGGTCCAACGTTCCAAATTTCAGCCAAATCGGTCCAGCGGTTTAGGCGTGATTGAGGACAGAGGACAGAGAACAGAGGACAGAGAAACAGAGAAACAGAGAAACAGAGAATTTTCATTTTTATTTATTAGATAAAAATAACAAAGCATTCTAGGAAACTTTTAAAAAGGGGAACGCCGTTCCTCCAGATTTCCCCTTCAACTGCATCCCTGACTATAAGTTAGTTAAAAACAAAATAAATGTTTACGAATACATCTTCTGGATTTTCGTATCTTTCAATTATACATATACCTAAACAATTATATTCAAATTGTATGTATAATATAAGTAAATATTAAAAAAAAAATTATATTAAACTAATACTTCATCAATAATCATTAAAATATCGTACACAACAGTAGTCTTAAGTTTCATTCATAGCTACGGTGACTATATCTGTCTTTTAAAAAAAGGACTCATTTAGAATATTTTTAGTTTTTCGCAAATATCTCGAAAAAGGTGCTTTTACCAGCATTTTTGAGATCGACCCGACCGATAAAAATAAGCTTAGCGTGATAATGTTTAATATTTTGAGATCTAAGTAATTCTTTGACAGTTTTTAAGTTCATGTTGGGCTGTTAAATAGGCAGGGTTGGACTGGCTATAAAAATTAAACCGGGAAGTTTTGGACTACCGGCCCATTTCTATATTTAAAAAAATACATTGCTTATCCACTTATCTATATAAAAAAATGCAATGCTTATTTAGAATATAGGCCCAAATAAATACGCATTTCTATAAACACTAGGTTCCCTAATTTTTTTAATTCAATACTATATCAAAAAAATTATAGGAACTGAACGAATAATTTTAAGAATTATTGTTAAGTAAACTGGAATATTGGGAAAGAATTAAATTAAGTAGGTATTTGTAAACCATGAACCAATCCATCTATTTTCACTCTAACGATCCAATCAAGTTACAATAACTCCTTAACAAATTTCTAAATTTTCTGATATAATAAATGTTGCCTTTTAATTTTAAAGTTTCTGGGAACACAACTAACAGTATTCAAATACAAACTTATGAAATCTTTTTAAATTGATTTCCAATATGGGTTTTGAGCTTTAAATTTTAATAACACTTTTTGAATAAATAATCTATAGGTATTCGATTTTCTTTCCAAACATGACAATTATAAACTAAAATTTTGGAATTGAAAACAGTATTTAAATTATTTAAATCTAAGTCAAATGAGTTGTAGGCCACGGAAATCTCATAAATTTCATATATTTTAGCACAAAAGAGTACTTGAGAGTTGGAATCTCATCGAATCAATTAACAAATATTTTTTTTACCCTAGTTTCTTTTTTAATTAATATATTTTCCTGTTTACAGCATTTTCAAAGTTTAATTGTTTAGCACTAAGTACTTTCGAAGCTATTATACTTCGATTCTTTCCCAAAATATTTCCAATCAAAATATATTTAAATCAGATTGCATTGTATCTTTAAAATAATTAGTAATAAAAAGTTTTAATTTATCAGACCAAATATTACCGGCCCACCGGGAAATGTCCAACCCTGTAAATAGGTAATTAAAGTTGGATTCATATAGGTTTGTCCGATCTCAAAAATGCTGCAAAACGCATCATTTTCGAGATATTTGCAAAAAACTAAAAATATTCTTTTTTTAAAAGACAAATACAGTCAGTGTATTCGTAGTAGAACTATTCACTTGGTTTATTGTTCCTATTATGCTACACTAGTTTATTTTATTTTATTTTTATCTAACCTAAAAGCACGTTAACTTTAAGCTATGATATTTATTATAAAAACTAACATTCAAAGGTAAGCAGATATAAAAATTAAAATAAAGAAAATAAACTATGTATACTTAAACTATACATTAGTATTCGTACCTACAAGTAATTAATTTGATATTCGATTCGATGAATATTCTTGCAGGGTGCTCCTGTTCTGCTGTACTATATAAACAACTATAAAAAGATTTATTAAATTTTCGATATCTATATAATATATTATATTACTTACGTATATGTCTTGTACACACTTTTGTATTTAGTTTAAAATAAACGATTAATAATTATACTGTGTTTCATAAATATAAACCTAGACATTCTTATTAATTCAAAAATATATATATGTCAAAAATTGCTTGCGTTAATGAAATTTTAAGGCATAGAAACCCTTAAAAACCATAAAAATGATAAGTTTAAGTTGACAATAAGCAAATTAAGTAAATTCCTATAGAAATGTAAGTCACGGCCTAAAATGTATAGGTACTTGGTCCTTCTCTGATATCTTATCTTTTCAACACCTTGTTTAAAAGTTACCTACTTACTACACCATTAAAAAATTCTTATTTATCAGCTCAAGATCCATATTCGAATCTAAATGATTTCAGCGAAGGTCACATTAAAAAACATAACTTTTATTTATTATTGCTGTAATAACATAAAAATTAAATTTATTCACTTAAAAGAAAAACAAAAATAAAATAAAATAAAAAAATAAACACGATAAAAATATGTCACATTCACATAAAGAATTTGAAACATGATTTTTTTTTTCTGTTAGATTTCAAATTTACATAATATATGTATGTCCTTTGCGCATACCTACATATGTATATATATATAAAAATATATTAAACTCCTGTAGGGAAAAAAGAACCAACGCGCAACAAACAAAAGTACAAGAACTAACTTCATATTGATAAAGAACAAGTTCCTCTGAAACTAGTTACTAAATTAGTAAACTCAACAATTACAAACTCAAAAGAACTCCTTCTTCATAGAAAAGCGTATGCAAATAACGTATACTTTTGATGTGCCTTCTGCAGGATTAGGATGAATGTAATAATAATAATAATAATAATAATAATAATAATAATAATAATTAATATGTAATAATAATAATAACATTAATATGTAATAATAATATTTATTTAATTTCATTATTACAGTGCAATATAAATAATAAAGATATGTGATTGAATTAACATAATAATACATTTTAATACATACATTTCAGATTAAGATTACAAAATTACAACACTATAAGTAATTTATTGCATAAAAATATAATTCCTTGAGCTTTTTTTTGGTAATAATTCTAGAACAAGTTAAATCACCGGTTCCTTACCCTACAAGGAAATGTACAGATATGAATACAATCATAGGAACATTATGTACATTCGTATAAAAAATATATTATTTGAATTATATTTTGGTTCATTGATTCGATTAATTTTGTACACCCTTTTGTTGGAAATTTTTTTTTAAATCCCAAATTTTATTTTTCAAGGTTAGTCTTTTAAAAACTATTATGGAAAAAAAATATAAAGACATCGTTTTTAAAATAAATACGTTAAAAGAAAAAGTGGCCTCTCAGCAAAAATAAAATTAAATTGATTTATGAAATTTTCATTAAAACAATCAAATACCAAAGATATAAGTTGCATACCAAAATCAATTGTGATACCTACAGTAGTATGTATCATACATCAATTTTTCAATTTGTTGGTTGATTGGTTGGGTTACGTTTCGATTAAGAAATTTAGTTTAAAGGAACAGAAAATAGAAATATTAAAGTTTTCATCAAAATGTTTTTAAAAAATTATGTCAAAATTAAAATGTTAAGCCCGTTCTTTCAATAATAATAAATTAAAAGGGTTTGACAGTGAAATCAACAAATTAAAGTTTTTTGGGTTTTATCAGATGAATCGAAATAATATTATTGATGTTCAGCTAAATATGAACTCATTACTTATTAAGCTAAATTATTTTCAAATTTTCAAATTAAAATTGTTTGTATTTTTTTTTTCTTTGAAAATTTGATTGATTATATAATAAAATTCTGAATTCAAAATCTTGGAAATCGCGACGAAAGGACGAAATTGATATTTAATTTATACTTGAAAGTAATTAGTTTTATGTAAAAAAAATTTAAAACGATAGAGAGCATGAATAACTTCACTCCGGAATTATTCACCTCTCTCCTTTTATAAATATTTTGTCTATATTTTCTAATTTTTTGTTTTAACTGAATAAAGATTTTTAAGGGTCATTTTTGTCATCATCAATATAAATGGATGTCAATATAGAAAACAGTTCAGTTTTTTTTTCAGACAAATGTTATGTGTGTACAAAATTGATAGACAAAGCTCTGTAATAAAAAAAAAATTAACGATAAAAACTTTTTAATTAGATGTCCGAAAAAAATATTAATAATGAGATATTATTTCATTGAATCGTAAGATTCATATATATACAATATTTTTCAATTTAAGTATCAATCAATGACAATAAAAAAAAACTTCTTCAATTATCGTAATCCATAATTTAAAACTAATGTTAAAAATTGTGAAATATTATTTCTTTGTGTGCAAGTACATAATACAAATAGGAAAACATCATAATATATTATGTATATTTAATAGTAATTATTACATATACTGATATACATATGTTTATCCATTTATAAGAAAAATATTATATGACTTGATATTGGCATTCTCACCAAGAAATTCTTAAAATAATGCAGATATAATAATACCATATTGTAGTTGGCACAAAAAAATCATTTCTATGGTCCAAATTAGTTCTTTATTTTCTTTTTTTATTTTTTCATAAAAATCTGAAAATAGAGCATTCATGACTTGATGGAGAAGGCCAATTGTTCCACAACTTATTGGAAAAAAAAACTATTGTGATCTTGATGCAATAAATTTAAAACCATACTATCCGAACTTCTAAAGTACAAGTTATATAAATTTCTTTATATATATATTAGGTACAGTTAAAAAAAGGCACAACAACAATAATATATTAATTGACATTAAAAATAAGAACTGAAATATCTTCCATATATATTCCATATAGCGATGCTATTTAAAGCAAAATCTTATCAATTATGTAAACTTTAGAGCTTTAAATAAATAAAGAAAAAAACGTCCTTGAGCATAAATCAATGGTGTCATAATTTTTGTAACTAAATTAAATTTGTTTAAATTTTGCTAAAATCTTTTTAAATTTAGTATTGTGTAACTAAAAAACTTAAATCTTATAGAAAAAAAACAAGATTAGGATAGGTAGATATTATCTGACTTTTTACATATATTTTAAACCGCTTACAGAACGCTTCCATTTTTAAATAATTATTAGATACTTATTTAAGCTACTCTACTTCAACAAAAAAGTGTAAATCATTCCATAATTAAAGTAATTAACTAACTGAATCCTACTTTCAGTTTGGATGCACAACGTCTGTTCGAAAGGCTCATCCATTTTTTTTTTATCTTTTAATGCAAAGGGCTATTGCAAACCTCTAAAAAAAAAATACGATGTCTGTATTTACGTATTTTTTTCGTTTTAATTTTCGTAAAAAATGTTATTCTATTTATTAACAAATAAATAGAAGTATTGTAAATTAAATAATTAAAAAAAAAATATTGAAATTATAATAAGTTATTTATTATCGAATAATTTATTTTTACTATTTAAAATAAAAATTTAGAATCATTAAAATTATAAAAAAAGAATTACATCCTTATAGTTAATATAAATCCGACATTGGAATTAACGACTACTCTTTTTTTTTCTTAGACTTGGGAGTTGAAATTGTTTTAAACGGAACTCTCCTTGGTGTTTTCAAACCTATTTCTTCAGTTGTTTCTTTAACAGAATTCAAATCTTTAATATTTTCTGTAACACTCTCATCGTGTGAATCTTCATAAACTAGTCGAAAGTCTTCCGTGACACTCAAATCTGCTATCGGTTCTTCAATTTTTGATTTTTCAGGAACCACAATAATTTGTTTAAAAGATTCAGAATCAATAGGTAAAGGCCACGCATCCATTGCTTCTTCAATTAAATCTGTTTCCTCTGTTTCATATATAATCAAAGCTCTTGGTTTTGATTTTATTCCAGATTTTTGAATGTTCTTTATACTTTTTGGAGTAATTTCTTCTGCTTTTGATTCAGTTTTATTTAATATATGTTCTTTTCGCGAATTTGATGGTGTTTCGGTGTGAGCTGAACTTGATGGTGTTAAACGTGGATGACGTCGAATTGAAATTTGAGTAGCTGGACGAGATTTTTTTTCAGGCGACGAAAACTTCTCATCAGAACTTATAATATTTTTATCGATAATAATATTCTCAGTAACGGATATTGGTATTTGAACTTTTGACTGCTCAGTGGACTGTCCGGGAGAGTTATGGATAGCTGTTATACAGGCAGATCTTGGTGTTCTACGAATTTCAATCGGTTTTGGCGCATTTTCTCTGTCTGAAGTAGAGTTAAGTAACTTCGTTTCTTGTTTATTTGAAGTAGGAGTTATTATTAAAGCCGAATTTAATTTGTTATCAGATTCAGATCTGGAGTCTTTTTGATCAGAAGTTGTAGTGGATATCAATATTTCTTCTTTTGACGACGTTGTTGGCAAATTTTCTTTAGGTTTTTTTCTAAATGCAATCTGAGTTGGAGGTTTGTTTTCAATTAATCTGGATTTTTTTGGTTCATTGTTAGTTGCTGATTCATTTTGATTAGCTTGCACTACGATCTTAGTTTCTTCAATTTTCACTTCATTGGTGATATCGTTTTCAATATTATATGCTTCACCAATTTCATTTTCCGCAAAAGTTATCAAAGAACAAAATCCATCAGTACTAGATACAATTAAAATTCGTCCATCATCTGACCAAGTCATATCTGTTAATCTGGTATAATGAATATTAGAGATTAAAGCGAATGGAACTTTTTGTTGTGTGTCATACAAATGTACAGAAGTTTTGGTCGCAATAGCAAAAATCATTCGATATGGTAATGGAATCACAGGTTGATTTTGTTCCGAATGTGGCCGCAGCTTGTACAAAACGGGTGAAAACTTTACAGCAACAGTATAATGATCATTTGATGGGAGCATAATTGCAGGCCTACATTTCATCATAAATGTATAAAACAAAAAAATAGATTAATTTATTGAATTAAAATTTTTTTTATAGAATAATTTTATTCACTTTTCGTTTTATTGATTCTAAAAATGTTTAACATTATATTTTTGCCCTTTCTGGCATAAAGGATCCCGAGGCATTCGATGCTGTACCTATATATATATATATATGTTTTTGTGGTTTTCAATTGATTTACGTCAAAAAAAGGGTTAATTTACGTTATGACCCTTTAAAAAAAAATTTAAGAAAATTCCTCTATTATAGTGAAACCAAAATCTTGGCTTGCGAGATTATGAGTGTAGAGTACTTTTAAAAAACACAGAAGGAGTGTCTACCGTACACTGTTAAAATAATTATCTTTTTAAGTTGTAGATTAAAGCACATAAAAAATAAGCATAACAAATCAATTACCAACGAATAAAACTTTTGTGGATTTTAATAAATATTTTGCTTTATGCTTGATGATGTTTTTTTTTCATCTCAATAAAATATGCAAAAAATAGCACAAATAAAGCGAATCTTATTTTATATCATTCATTGTTTCCTACATTTTTGTTGTAATTTTTTGGGAACGAAAAACATTCATTTTTGTCAGTCTGTTACAGAGTTATATTAGACTGTGTTAAAAGGTAGGAAAATATTCTGGATTAACTATTTATTATAACTATAACATTAATACTAATGAATAGTTTTAATTTTTTTGTTGTTTGTTCAAATAATTCGGCAAAACAGTTTATATAATAGAAAAAAAAAACATTAAACATTTATAAAAAGTATCAAGTCTGTGCTAAGATTTCGAACAATACACCAACATGTGAGTACTAGATTCTTAGTTAAATTTTCCTTGAAAAAGAATTTCAATACCACAATAAGCTTAATCTGTGAATGCAAAAATAATAAAGTCTTACTGTTTGAATGAGTATCTGCTAAAAATATATGTCAAGTTTATTGGTTTATTAACCCCATCGTAGTCGGTAGTTCCACAAGGTGTAATTAATAAATTTCCATCTGGTGAAAAAGTTAGTCGTCTGAAAAATGATTGCATCATATCGTCATGATATAATCGAACAATTTTACCATGAATTTCATGTGATAATGGTACAGGCAAAGTGGATTTACAAGTTCTACTAACAATTTTCCTTGATTGTATGTCGAAAATTCTTAAATATCTATAAAAAAAAAAAAATATTCATTTGAATACCTTATTGGATTTGACTTTACAAATAAAAACGTATAAGTAAAACAATCATTAAATACCTATCAGTGCTCAAAGTAGCGATGTATTGATTTTTTGGATCCCAAGCAACACCTTGCACAAATCCCTTGTGATCACTCAAAATTCCAATTGATCTTCCTTTTTGTACATCCCATAACATTGCAGTATTATCAACCGATCCGCTAACAAGAAAATCGGAATTCGGTGACCAACTTAAATCATATACATCCTCCAGATGTCCACGTAAAATTTTATATATAATCCAAGTTTCTTTATCTTGGTCATTGGTTGAATCCAAAATATTTATTGGTTCTGATTCTTCTTTCAATTTCCAAAGCATTACAACACTTTCATCGTCAGCTGATGCTAGGAACTTACCATTTGGTGACCATTTCACGGCATTAACAGCACGCTGGTGACGTGTTAAATCTGCAGCTAAGTCTAAATTTATGGCACCAGTTTCTTCAATTAATGTCATATACCATATCTACAACCAAATATTAAATTACATTTAGTCAACAAAATATTAAACAACTCTAAATACTTATATAATTTCACATTGCATTTTGTTTGTCAGCAATTCAATAAGATAATATTGGAACTGTAACATAATGTGATATCAAAATCTTTTGTTGAAATCTTAATTTTATGAAAACCCAGAATTTTTTTTTATCAACCTCGACTTCCGCTGAATTTTTTTATTGGACTCCGAAATACATTCTACAATAAATATAAGTACAGTGCGATTCAAAGCAAGAGCAAGAAGGCTGTTGTATTTAAATTTAATTTATTTTAGAATATAATTTGTAAGTAAGCAATATGGATGCAGACGTTAAGAGATAACTTAGGTAAGCTTATAATAATATACTACGTATATCTAAGTACATACCTACCTATCTATTTAACTTATTTCCTACGATCTCAAACTAAAATAAAAATAGTTATATTTCAAAAATGATTCAACTTTCTTATCTGTCGGTGCGTGAGTTGAATCCAGATAGTATGTATAGAAATTTTCAAAATTTTAAATTAGTAGGTATTAGGTGGGCACAAAAGATAAAGCATAAGATGTAACATCACTGACTTCTCTATATAAAAGACGAAATGTCAATTTTGTTTATATATTAAGGTCGAATGAACGTTTCATACAAAAGTCAAATTTTTTTTTAACAACCTATGGACCAAACGTTGATTTATAGCCACTTTCTTTAAATTTAAAACCACTTTTAGTATGCAATAATGCAAATATGCGACATACATATCCTACTTTATCATCTCTGGTGAATGTGTAAGTGAGTTTTAAGTTTTATTTTCTCTTGCTGACAGACTGTACAATAATTATGTACTGTTGTAAGCTAGGTACCTATAAAATGATTTTTTTCATCAATAATTACCAAAATGTGAGAATCTGTTCCTCCTGATGCTAAACGATAGAAAGTATTTTTATTATTTGGTTGAATATCAATTGACAAAACAGGATCTTTGTTGTGCCATGAAATTTCTGGAATTGTACATTTCATTTTGTTTGAAGTTATTTCTTGAAAAAAAAAAGTATTTTTTTTTGCTAAGTATTTAATACAAAAACAAATAAAAGAAGTTCTAATTTAAAATTATTATGGGTAGGTTGTAGATGTATATACTCTTATTGTCGTACTACAATCTATTACAATTTATAAATAATATAAAAAATAATTTCTTACATTAATTATGTGCTTATTTAATTCAATTTTAGTCTGGTTTTTTTATTTTTTGATTTAATTCGAATTCTTTCGATACATTTCTATTTTTTTTGTTTACATTTACATAATTTCCCTCCAAAAATATTCACTTACTTGATTATACAATTTGATTTATTCATAGCCTAATTTATAAAAATCAATACGATGATCTCAGAAACCAATCCACAGAATATAGTATCTAGAATATTTATATTTTTTTCAATGCTCAATATCTTGTCACTCTGATGTGATGTATACAATTAAATAAACTTCCGATGTTCAGAAGTGTAATAATAATTATTTAATATCAAATAAATCCCAACAAATAACCAGTTGCACATAATAACATGCTTGATTTTCCTTACCAAATTACGGATAGACATATTTCAGCATTTCAGGAGTGTAAATTCCGACGGGCCTCTGGAACTCTTTTGCGACTCTGTTGTGCTGGGTTTTATAAAAGGTGGAATAGATTTGCTTTTATAAATAAATATATGAATTATATAATTAGAGCTTCATACTTTTTTATAACGTTTTTATGTTTTTGCTTTCTTGTCTGAGGCACCGGTTAAAATTTGAAGACGAGTTTCGGACCATTTTCGTTAATCTAATTGGCTTTAAATTTTACACGTAGTCTTATTTTGGAAAATATAAATTATCTAAAGCTATCTATCTAGCAAGTAAAAACCTTACATCATTTAAATAAAGCACGTTTGATGTTAGGTTTTAAAACTGTTTTTGTACTTTTGTTTATTATAACGATGTAAGGTTTTTGCTTGCTAATAACTTAACCAAGAGGGTTATTATGAGTTATGATCGAGCGTACAAATCGTACGAAAATCTTAATTACGATTTTCGTAGGTTACGGTTTTCGTAAGGTACATAATACATACTATCAAATAGGAACACCCTTCGAGAATGTGGTTTTTCACAAGGGATTATACCTGGCATTCCGAAAAATTCGGGAACCAAGAATGCATAATCTAAATAAATAAAATTGTAATATATGTTTGTTCTGAATCTAGGATCTGAATTTTGATATAACATTGCATTGGAATACAGGCGTGTTTTTATTGCACATTATGTAAATGTCACACCTACGAAGCAGTAGAAAAACCACAGCAACGTGTGGCCGAATACAGATAATATTTTATATGAGTTCAAAATAGTTATATACATATATGTTAATCAAAATTTGAATAAAGAAACAACGAGGTTCTATTTTCTTTGGCAATATTTTGAAAGTGAGAACCTAAAATAAAATAATTGAAAAACTAATGTATAAGATTAATACAA
Organism: Hybos culiciformis; assembly: GCA_964007475.1. Classification (NCBI taxonomy): domain Eukaryota; kingdom Metazoa; phylum Arthropoda; class Insecta; order Diptera; family Hybotidae; genus Hybos; species Hybos culiciformis. Next base: position 63,628,635 of record OZ023273.1, read on the forward strand.
AATCAATATCAGAAAGCTAATGCAATTATTATTAAATTATTTTTCTTCAAATTAATTGTAACTTATTAACTATTATTAAAATTATTTTTCTACAAATTAATTAATATAACAACTAATACAAAAAAAATTAATAGAATCTTAATTAGTTTTAGTTCTAATTTTAAAAGTAACTTAAATTTTGAACAGAAATAAAACTCAATATTCGCGTTATATATTTCTAATTCTATACATTTTATTTTCAATGAATTATTTATTATTCTGTTATTATTTGATGACATTTGTGAAATAAATAAAAGTAACAATAAGTGTATAAGAAATTTTAAAAAAAACTTATGTTCCTGAAACGTTGTGCCCAAAATACATTGTATCAAGAATTTCAGTGTTTAAAATTAAAAAATTAAAATTATATGAAATGATTAGATTTTATTTCCATCTAATTTTGTCCGTTCGATTAACAAAGTCCTTTTTTCGTCTAACATAGATAATTTTTACTTCACAAAATATTTTTCAGCTCATTGATCCAAAACTGAAGTTGAAAGTTATTAAATTATTAACTTGAAGGTTATATTCATAATTAGTACAATTGGTTTAAAATACTTAGTCAATAAGCGCTTATGCTTATACCACAATAAACATGTTGTGGTTCAAAAACAGTTAAAAAAACAGGAACATGTTTTCGCGAAAACATGTTTTTATTAAGGGATGTGCTAAGTAATTCTTAGAGATATTTCGTTAGGCCAATAATACGTAGGAGTTAATATACACCGGGTACGTAATTTTTGACATTGATAATTTCAATTTGCGTTTTCTTCTTTAACGCACAATATTTTGGAACATTTTAACTCTTTTACGAGCGTCAGTTTCTTTGAGTTTATTTCCGATATTTATTAAAATTGTTTAGCTGTTTTGTTAAACACATTAAAAAGTAGTCTGTCCAGTCGATTTTCAAAACATGCTTTCGGCTCTTGAACATGTTGTAATTTGTCAAAGGCATTAGTTTGGTTTTGATTGGATTGGATTTGGTTTATTATCAGGACTTAAAGAAAAATAAGATGATGTTAATTAATACAACTCCAGTATAAATGGAACTCATTATGAAGAAACTATTATTTAATTTTATACATTTTATAATTTTTTTTTATGATTTCATAGCCATTTGTTGATGAGCAAATGTCAATAAATGAGCTTTGTATTGATGCTGTTTGGTAAACTTCTTATTACAATCTACGCAGCTAAAAGTATAATTTCAATTAAAAATTGTGAATTATAAAACGTATTTGTTTAGAAATAAATTCTGTAATTAAAAATGACTTACTGGAATGGCTTTTCTCCAGTATGAACCATTTGATGATGTCTTAAAACGTTGGAATAATTAAAAGCCTTTCCGCATGTGTCACACTTATATGGACGCTCATTTGTGTGAATCCTTAAAAAATTACAAAAAAAAAGAAGTAATATTATTAATGTACAATATAAATTTTATTTTAATACCTCTCATGTTTTATTTTTGTACTAACGTCTGAGAATCTCCGATCACAATATTTACAAGCGTACGGTCTTTCACCTGAAAGTATCATAAAATTCCAAATATTTAACCAACATTATGGACAAGTTTACTTTAATTAAGATCTTTTATTCCACCAAAAGTGTCTTTTTAGGTTTTCCCTTACTTTGTAACGAAAAAAAATAAATTTTCTTTGTGAAGACAGCAATTATAAAAATATAAATGAACTTTTATTATAATAATTTAGAATTAAATATTACAAACCGGTATGAGTGCGAATATGACGAATTAGCTGATTATCAGTAACGAATGCCTTTTCACAGAGACTGAAAAATAAAAAATTGTATTTTTTTTTTGTTTTAAAATTTTGTAAATATCAATGAATGAACTTACTCGCATTTATGTTTTTTCTCTCCCAAATGAAATTTATAATGATTTTGCAGTGAATATTTTCTAGGATACACGTTTCCGCAAATATCACAAATGAAATTTTTCTGTTTATTTGGCTTTTTAAAATCATCTGGATATAATGTAATAATTTTTTTAGATCTAGTTTTATTTTTATTAAATGGTTCATTATTTTCTTCAACTTTATGAATTTCATCTGTAAGGAGACTTTCGATTTCAGATTCTTCGGGATCATAAATAAAGCCTTCATCGTCGTCGTTATCATTGTAATCGATTTCTAATTCATCGTCTTTTTTATCCTCTTTGAATTCATGAATAATAAATGTTCCCTCGGGTAAATAGGACTATAAATGAACAGTTTGGAAGTATTTTATTTAATTCGAAATAGAACAATATATCACTGATTTTATTAAAAATAAATAATGTTGTTTGTTATTTTTTTTGTTAATTGACTTAATTTTTATTTTGAAATTAGTCAAGGTACAAAATATTGAACTTTAAAAAATATATATTGAGTAACTGAACAAAGTGAATTTCCAGAAGTGTTTGATTTTTGCAAAACATATTAACAATTATATGTAAAAAAAAATATTTTCTTTCAAGCATAAAAAAGGGGGAACTGAAATAAGGCGGCGTGAAGATCACGCTAGCCAAATAAATTAAGATCGCACGGTCTTAATGCAGTTGCTAACCGCGCAAAAGTGAATTCAGAACGCCGAACAAAATAAGAACTTATTTCACGGTGCCTTAAAAAAGATGTTTTTAAAATCATTAATACCTACATCAAGTGACTGATTGGTATAATCAGTAATATTTTGCACTAATGGCATTTCAATTGCAATATCTTTTGGATCACCAAAAATTTTCGAATCAATGATTTGATTTTTTTTTATTTCGATATCAGGTAGAATTTCAATTGGTTCTTGAACTCCTGATACAAATTCAAATGAACTTTCATTTTGTTCAACATTTTCATCATCATCTTCAGACTGAATTTCAAATTTCAAGTCTTTTTCTAATGGAATATTTGATTTTATTAAGAATTGCTGTAGTTTTTGATCAGATTCCTGACATATTGATCGAAATTTGTAAGCTACATTCAAATAAGCATTACATTTTTTACATATTAAATCTGGAAGATTGCCTTCTTTCTCGATCTGCAAAGAAAAATGTTAAAGAAAATTACATTAAATATGAATATGAGTTTGTTACCCAGAAAAACAGAAATAACTTAACAAGATATATGTAACCAAAAAAAAAAACAACCCTTGTATAAGTACTTCGACTACGGAATTAAAAGCCTTTTCACGTACGTTATAATTCCCTTCTATGCAATTTAAACTTTAGTTACTCAACTAGAGAATTTTTTCGTCAGAATGACGTGTCTATTTGGTTAGGTTTAGTTTTTTTTTCCTAAATTTTTAGATGATTTGGATTTGCAAATCCTTTAATAGCATTTGGATTTGTCGAATACTCGATTTATGGTTATTAAGTTCCTGCATAATTAACACGTTTCAGCACTAGTCAAACAAGGTCAAAGTAAAACGTAGATAACTCTCTACTACCTAAACGGTTGATTATTTTTACACATCTAGTCACTTGTGGTTGTTTTGTAGTTTCAGCTGACTTATAGGCAGGTAAGTTTTAAGTTTCTGGCGAAAATTGTAATGAAACGAAAAATAAATATGTAGGTAGGTACCTACCTACTTACCTGTGTTGGGTGGGTATACATATCTATTGATGGTAAATTATAGTACGAACGTGTAGAGATAAATACCTACCTATCTACTTATATATATATCCCCTCCTCTATTTGTTTGTTTATTTCGCAAACAAAAAACCTATAAAACAAAGATCGAAATTCCGACTTCACAAGGTTTAAGCCCCCCTATGCCTTGAATTTTTATTTCAGAACCGAGTTTTTTAGTAAAATTTTTAACAAAAAAAAAAAATTCATCTTAATTCTCCCATATCTACCTGAATGCCACCGCAATCTGCAATTTTTAAATGAATCTCATCTTTGGAAAAAATTGAACTCATTTCGAGATCTTCATCTTCTCCAGCTAAACATATTCGACAAATATTCCACTTAATATTAATTTTCATTTTTTATTTCTTAAAAATTAAGTTTGAAAAAATTTTGTCTTCAAAAAAACTAAATAAAATATAAAAATTCTAAACTAAAAATGAATTTCAATTGTTTTGTGAATTTATGATTTTGTGTTTATTTCATTCTTTATGCAGGAGATATACTGCAAAAAAAAATCGACGCGCCGAACATTGGAACACCGTTAAAAGCTCAAAAGTTATTAAAAATTAAGTCGCTAGTTGAACGCCAACCGCCGTCGTTAAAGTTAAAAATTTTAAATTTCAACGACATATTTTCTAATAATAATATGTTCTTAACTAAATTTTATAGTTTTATACCTTGTTCGCACCTAAAAAATTTTCCGGAAAAATGAGTGGAAATTTGCACTTTTATAAGAGCTTTTCATATTTGAGAAGTGGAAAGAATTTGACAGTTCGTTCGATTTTTTTCAACGGCGACTATCGATTTTTCCCCTTCGACTGTTGCGACCAACCGACTTGAAATTACTTGTTTTGGGAGAACTCGGCGGCTTAGAAAAAAAAGAAAAAACCACCGGCGACTAGAGATAAAAAAATTAAAAAATTGTGGCTGGAGGAAACAATTTGAGAAATCGGCAGCGGTTTGAAAAAAAAAACGGCGAAATTGAAAAAAAACGGCGACTGATTGAAAAAAAAAACCGGCGAGAAAACTTAAAGCTAATTCTGGAAGTGTGGTCAAAAAATATAACGCTATTATGTGAAGTTTAAAAAATGCTTGAACAGTAATTTGGCAAATTTCTGGCAACACTGCTACTTTAACTTTCTAAACAAAATACCTAGTATGGTGAGTAGGGTGAGTATGGTTTGCTCAGTTCACTCATGTCATATGTCATGATTGTTTTGTAAACTTTGAACTTTGTGAAGTCGAATAGAACAAATAGAATAGAGTAAACAAAAATCTCAAAGAAAAGAAAAAGAAGACAAAAAAGGGGACAACCAGAACCAGAGGGCGAAGTCGTGTCGACTCGCATCGACTTAGTCGAGCTAGTCGGCACAATTTTCGAGTCGCCGCCGCTGGTTCTTTTTTATCGACTCAGGTCGACTAGCTGCTGCTGAACTTTTATTCGACTTAGTCGACTAAAATCCTTTTTTTCTTGTTTTTTTTTTTTTTTTTAATTTTTTTTTTAATTTTTTTTTTTTAATTTTTTTTTTTTTAGAAAAAATGCGGATTTAGTCGACTAAGTCGATCAAGTCGAGCTGGTCGCTAAGACCGGAATTTATCGACTGAGTCGAGCCGCTGCTGGCTATTTTTACCGCAAGCCGCTGCTGACCAAAAATCAAACGACTTCGCCCTCTGCAGAACGTCCAGAACCAAAATAAAAATTATCGAAAATAATATATATATTTTTTTTTTAATTTAAAATTAAAATAATTCTTTAAATTTTATTATTTTATTTGGGAAAAGTGAAATGAATACGACGATTTGCCGAGCTTGTTTAAATGTTTTAAGCGGAAATGAAATTTCATATTCAATATTTAATTATGATGAAAAAGATGAAAAGCAAAAGAAAATTTACATAAAAATAATGGAATTGACTGGAATCCTAGTAATGCATTATTTCATTTTCTTTTTTATAATAAATTTTTAATTTATTAATGTTCCACAAATTAATCATTGTTCATTACCTAATCAAGAATTAAATTTTTCATTTTTAGATTGTGGAGGAAAATAAAGATAATTTGCCAAAAGAAATTTGCAAAAAATGTTACGAAAATTTGAATAATTCATATAATTTTCGAAATCTTTGCAAAATTTCTGACGAAGTATTAAAAAAACAATATGATGTTATTAAAAAGGAGAGTAATGATTTCTCGGATATTGAAATGTCTGAAAAATTTGATCTTAATAATTCTGATATTAAAAAAGAAAGATTGGGATCTGAAGATATAAAAAATATAACAACTCAACCATCTAATAAATTACAAAAACTTCATATTGATCCATTAACGCAAAATGATTTCAAATCAATAAAGAAATATACATTTACTACAAAATTACAAAACGAATTTGTTGAAGATTTTGAACACGATTCTGACTCTGAATTTGTTGCTAAATGTAAATATTGTAAAGTTAAAATATCGGTTAAATATAAAGGACGGCTTTCATTAGTTAAACATTTGAAATCACAAAAACATAATTATTTGAAGTATATATGTGGTAATGACAAAAATCATTATTCAAAGGAAAATTCATCCTCCAATGAATTCGAATATACTGAAAAAAAACGAAAATTATCAATAAAATCAAATTTAAGCTCTGACATTCTTACCGACATATCAGATTATGAACCAACAAATGATTTTAGTTCCGAAAAAGACGACTCAGATGATAATTCTTTAAATGAACATAGATCGGTGTCGGAAAGACGAATTTCAAAATTTAACCAGAGCTTACAAGAAGAATTTAAAGAGTATTTTATTTCAACTGAATCACCTTCAAATGCATTTTGTATTTTTTGTAAAAGAACAGTTTCTGTAAAAAATAAGGGGCGTAGCTCATTATCTGCACATATTTCTTCTAAGAAGCATCAAAAAAATCAAAGTGATATATCACAACTAGAGATTGAATTATCAGTTTCTCCAAAAAAAGAGGATATTGAGATTGATGATCAATGGCTTGATATTTCGAAAATAAATGATGATTTCGAAAATTTGTCTACTTCGAAAATGACTAGCTCTGAAAAAAGTAAATTAAAAAAATCTAAAGGAAGATATTGTAAATTTAATCGAGAATTACAAGAGAAAATGAAAAATGATTTTGAACCAGTTCAAGGATCAGATTATGAAGCATTTTGTAAAACATGTAAAACGAAAATTTCTATGAAAAAAGGTAGTTTATGTTTACTGAGACATTTACAAACCAGAAAACATTTAAATATTTACGATTTCGAGCCCAAAGGGAAAAATCCAGGTCAAATAATAAAGAAAACTTTTATTTGTGAGCATTGTGGAAATATTTATGATAACAGACGTCGTTACAGAGATCATGTTGAGCTTCATTCAGACATTAAAAGGTTTAAATGCGAGTAAGTTAATACAGGAATTTTTTTTATTAATATAAAGTTAATGAAAAAAATATGATAAAGAATTTTTTTTAAGGATTTGTGAAAAAGAATTTAGAACCAGTCCTCAACTTAAGGCTCATATGCGAACTCACACAGGTAAAACCTAAATTCTAACCATTTGTGTTTAAAAATTATTAGATATTAATTAGTGGTATTCTCTACATCTACACATTTCCCAAAAAAAGATTTATAATTTTTAGTTAGACCAGTTACAATAATCATGATGTTCATATTTTGAAAAGGAACTATTCAAATTTATATATACCTATATAATATATATAACACTCGTTTTATCCAATTTAAAAAAAGTAAAAAAGTATTTATCGAGGTATTTATAATATCTTGTTCGCATCTTAAAATATTTCCGGAAAAAAAATTAATTATAATGCATATGTACATTTGTGTAGATATTGTAGTACCATGAAGAAGAAACCCTAATTTAATTTTTTTTTTAGGAGAAAAACCATTCCAGTGCTCCTTTTGTGGACTACGTTTTTCTGATTTATCTACCAGGACGAAACATGAAAGGTATTAGTATATTTAATTATTAATGTTAAAAGCAATAAAAAGTGCGATTGAAGAACACAAAGATTATAAATTAACATTGAATCATAAAATAAATATATGAAGATAAATCGTTGTTGTTCGTGGATACCAGACATAATTAGAGAAGAAAAAAAGAATCAAAAACAAACATTTCTCATTTCGTTTCTTTCTTTTTTTGTAGGAGAATTGTGAAAGAAAATAGAAAAATTAAATAAAACAACAAAAATGGGTATATCCAATGTTAAAAATTGAAAAGCAACATTTTCAATATTCCCACTGCTATATTTTGATATATTTAATTTATGATTGAATATGAAGAGCTTAAAATGTGGAACGTAATTGTTCGCATTTATTTTCACATAACTTTCATAACGTTAGGAAAATATTATCATTACGAATATTATCAGCATAAAACACTAGCAACATTGTTTTAGTTGTTTTAAATTTTATAAGGAATTCAAAATAATTTATTCGTAAGTTATATTTGTACATTGTTTTGAACAAATTATACAAAAAAAATTTCCTAACTTTTGCGAAAATAAAAGTATGCAATATGTAGAAAACAAAAATTGTAAAGTACTGTCGAATGAACTTTCAAGAACTTAAAGACAAAAAAAAACTTACAACTCAAATAAAGTACATTTGATATTAAAGCTGATTTGATAAAATTAGTTCGAGACTTTCATTTATCGTTCTGAAAAAAACTTAATTTTGAAGCACAATTGTAGTAGCAAAAAACCATAATCCTGAAAATAAAATAAGTTTTCTTTTTCATTCCTCAAGTTTAAATAAGAAATCACAAATTTAGCTCGATTATTCTTGTTAAAAAAAATACAGAAGAAATGAATGTCACTTTGTTCATTCAAGTTTCAATTTATCATTTCAGAATTCATACAGATGAGAGACCATACGGGTAAAGCAGAAACATAAAATTAGTTTTATTTCGATTAATTTCATGCGTTTAATTTTAGGTGTGATACTTGCGGCAAAAGCTTTCGTACATCAAATACCAGAAGGGAACATGTTAGAATTCATACTGGAGAAAAACCGTACAAGTAGGCTGCTTTCTAAGCTCAATTTGTAACTGTTAATTAGAACACTCTGAATCCGAATTCATAACATTATTTTTTTTATCTTTAATATTTTTTAGCTGTAACGTGTGTGATCTTCAGTTCTCAAGAAGGTACCATCTTACACAACATTGCAATTCAAAAATACACCAAAGTAAAGCTAGAGCGTAAGTTTACTAAAAAATTAAAATAATATAATAATCCATGTGATAAATTTTATTAATGCCGGATGTCATGTAAAGTAATATTGTTTTTATCGTCGGCTTTGGTTACCAGTTCAGAGACAGCAATTTGTTGAAAATGTGTCCAATTAAACTAAATGTGTGTGCTTTTTTTTAAAATGATAAATAAATAACTTATCAAATGGCAAGTAAAAGAATGTTATTGTTGATCTCTAGCTTTAATTTCAAAAAGCACTTTCATTCACTCTTAGAGTACTATATAGATTTTCTGTATAAAAATAAATTACTGATTTCAGAAACCAAAAGTTGGGGAAATTTTATGTTGAAGCGGCCCACCTGTTAATTTTTAAATAGACAAGTCTTTGGACTACTATAGCTTATATAGGTGCTTGAGTTCTTCATTTTACAACGTTTTTATTAATAAGTCACTTTCTTGTCTGTTTATTTGTTTGTCTGTCCCCGAAATTTTCCAATCAAATTTTAGAGTATTTTCCGACAAGCTGCAGCTCTGAAATATAGCTCTGAACCCGATGACAATCCAATATTCAACCAAATTAATCATGATTTGAAGTTTTTTTTTTAGTATTTTCAGCAAAATAAAATTAAATATGACGATTAGTTCCGAAAGTCGTCACTGCAATTAAAAAGCGTCGATGCCATCGCAAAAAAAAAACGAAAATTCTAGAATAAAATTGTTAAAATTTTACGGTCGCATGGAATTTTAAAAGCGAATGCACCGTTTTTAAATCTAAACATCACCACAATACATTTAATCTAAAAGCTCAAATGATTACAAAGTTTCACCCATCAAAAACTAAAAAGTAGAAAAACACATTTTATAAAAAAATACATTTTATAAAAAACAGCGTTTTTTTCAATTGAGTTAATTCAGTAATTTTGCAACCAAATCAAAGTTTAAATTTCAATTGATTTATTAAATAATTAGGTACATTAAAAACTTCATCAGCGATCAAAGACAAAGTTATCAACTGTTTATAAGTATTATATAAAAGTATTTTATTATTTCAGGATTAAAAATGAGTAATATAATACCATCATGATAGTCATCCATCAATTTGGAAAATGAAATATTTTATTTTTATTATAATGTTTTAGATTGAATATTGAAAGTTATTCATTCCATCATGAAGCATGTATATGAACATTTGTATATTTTAAAATGTTTTCTTAAAATCATAAATAAATATAAAAGTTTATTAATTTATTTTTGTTTGTTGTATTCTTCTTTTCATTTTCCTTTCATTATTTAGTCGAGACGTCGAGATTGATGATTTTATTAAAGTTTTTTTTTTTATCAAACCGTTAATAAGATATCCTGATTTAAAAATATGTGTAGTTCAAAAAATCAAAAAACTGTTATGATAGCAAATTTTAATTAAATCCTACAGATAATTCCTTTAAAAATGGCATTATTGTCTCGTTTTTTTCTCAAAACATACTTGAAATTTATTCAATCTAAAAAAGCGTAACTTCATCGTGAAAAATCTTCATAACAAAATCTAAGTTGTAATTTTAATGTCATAGGATTTTATACTTTGTTCGAAAATATTTTTTTTTTCTATAACTCTCCAATTCCTCTCACTTCTCAAGTACAAAAGAAATTTTAAATTTTTTCCCGAAATATTTTTATGTGCGAATATAGGTATTAGTTAGATGTTAGAGGTATGACATAAAAATTTGGTTACATAGTTATAATATACGTAATGTAGAGTATATTTAACTTAAATTTTTCAAAAATTTAATTATTAAGACCCTTTAGCATCCTTTAGGTAAATAAAAATTTAACTAAAAAAGAAATAATTATATAATTACATTTTTCTTTTATTACAAAAACGGAAACAACATACAGTACAATGATTTTATATAATACTAGTTATAAGCCCATGACCGTTATTGAGGACGGTCATCGGGCTAGAAAAGCTCACTTATTTAAAACAAAATTATCCAATACTGAATTATATTTTACCGATTACCCAAATGCTCATCTCTGTTAGAAGTTTTAAAGACAGACAGACAGGCAATCAAAGGTTGGTTTCATAATATATTAGACCTTATTCTTTTTAAGATATCCTATGGCTTTATATTGACATTTAGTCGTTGGCAAACTAATATGTTTATTGTGAGATTCATAATAGCCAAAAGTGAATTAAGTTAAAGTGATATTTATTATTTATACATTTGGGGCATTATCCTGGGAACTATTAAATAATTTAATTTGATGTGTATTTGATTTATAATGACTAGCTAAATGATTTCTTTTATTGAATGCAACATCACATGTTGAACACCTAAAATAAAAAATAAGATGTTTATTTATTTGTTTGAAAATAATTTTTTTTGCATATGGTATAAAAAACTGGTGTTTCATCTCATTGATGTTGAGAAATATGCTCATGGACTTAAAAATCTATAAAAATTTGAATTTAAATAAATTTTTCTTATTACTTTCCTTTTACTTCTTTATTTATTTAATTCTAATTTACTACGCGCATCAAGTCGATAAGACAGTAGAATCTTAGAATATTATTTTCTTTCCGATAAGCCTACACATGGATTCTTGATAAAGAGTCTAAACTAAATAGTCGTTTATAATTATCAAAGTAAAAAACAAAACTTAGATCACCTGAAAGGCCTTTCACCAGTGTGAATTCTTGTATGCTCATTTCGAGTATCGGCAGTTCTGAAACATTTACCACACATAGAACAAGGATACGGCTTAGCACCTGTATGAATTCTAAAAAAAAAAAATTGCAACAATTTACAAATGGTAGGAATTTAGATTTTACCTTTCATGTCTTTTTCTTGATGACATTTCAGCGAAACAAGTTCCACAATAACTACACAAAAATGGTTTTTCTCCTAAAAAAAAAAGAACAAAATTTATTATTTTTATTAGTAAATTTCAACTCTTATAAAAAAAAAAATTGAGGAATTAAAAAACTGCTGATGAAGGAAGCGCCATTGGAGTGCATATTATATAGTTTCGATACAGCAAGAAAAAGGACAAATATTTTTTTTATTGGAATTGATCTTAACTTCAATAAGGGAAAATTCTGATATCTTACCTGTGTGGACTCGTTCATGGTTTCTCAGTGCGCTTGCATGCCTAAAATTTTTCCCACAAAATCTGAAAATTTAAAAATATTATTGTTTTGTTTAAATAAAAATCAAAAATCTTGACTCACTGGCAATCATAAGGTCGTTTAGTTGAATGTATTGCTAAATGTAATTTTAATTTATGTTTTGTGTAACAAGATTTTCCACAAGTTTCACAAACGAAATCTCCACGAGGCTTTTGGGTTTTTAGTAAAGGTTCCAGATTTTCTTGATGTAAAATACTTTCTAAATGTTTCATAAGAGTTTTCCTGCCAAATTTTAAGGGTAATTTTTTTTTACAAACTTTACAAAAAGCTTCAAATTCTGATTCATGAACGGGTTCATAGCTATCTTTAAATTCATCTTGCAATATTTTACCAAATCTATTATCGTGGGTTTTTTGTGAATTTGCAGACCTCTGTCGAGTTCCTATTTTTTTAACAATACTTGACTTTGTTTCTTCTGCAACTGTCATATGATTGAAATCATTTACATCTTCATTAGATGTGGAATGTGATGGACTTGTGTCACTACATTTTTGTTTAAATTCATCATTATTATCTACATTATTAGATACTGAAGGTGGAGGACTAACATCGTAAAATTCAACAGGTTCTTCTTTAAATTGCTCTGTTTCCATAAATGCATTTTGATCTGTATTTTCCAAGTTCACTGGCTTATGTTTTTTGAAAGATTTTAAATTTTTATGATGCTTACAAGTTTTTAAATGTTCGTCCAGAACTCCGTTAAGTGATATATTACTATTACAAATTTTACAATGAACTTCAAAATATGTCCCTGCAATAAATTCAAAATATATATTTCTTTTATATTCATCATCAATGATAAATTCTATATTTTCAGAATTCTTTTGACGTGTCTCATCTTTTAGCATATTGACAGTAAATTTGGATTCTGATGAGCTCGTTATTCGCCCGTCATAGCTCTCACTATCGTCAGGACAATCATTACATTGTTCTACGTTTATTTCTGGACCAGGAGTATCATCGATTTCAGTATTAAATAACGAACAATTTTGATTTTTTGGAGCTTCATTTTCATATTTATAACGTGGATTTCTCAAAATTTTATCTGAATTTCGACATAAATTTAGGAAATCATAGAAATAATTTAGATTTTCCAAGCATTTTGAGCAAATTTTTTGAGGAAGATAATCAAATTCTTTTACCTGAAAAAAGTTAAAATAAGAAAAAAAAAAAAATGTTAGAAAAATGGAACTTATAATTCATTAAAAGATTGCTTTAATTCTTTATTAAAGAAATAAACTTGATTGCGGCCTAATTCGATTCATGAACATTCATTAGACAGCGAGGACAAAATTTCACGCGCCTTTATTCTCATAAGCCGCTGCAAAGTACATACACTTTAATCAAAGCTCGGAGACAGGTAGGTACCTACCTACCTACCTAATTAAAATAAAACAGACAATTATTTTTTTCAAAATTAAGTATGTAAGTATAGAGGTGTCGTATTCAGGTACCTACCTACTAATAAAATAAAAATAAAATCTAATAAGCTTTATTTCACTTACACGTTAAAAATAAAGCTTAATTCGTTGATTATCTGAATTGGAATAAGACAAATTCTACGATGAAACCGAGTAGGTATTATCTACAGAGGTTTACACACTTACAAGTATTCCTGAACATTCCTTTAATTTATCGAAAAGTTTTATTCCTTCAATGTCTTCATGCTGCAAAATTGTTACAGAATTATTGCCAATAAATAAATTTAAACAAATTCTGCAAAGTTTTTCCATTTGTAATTGTTTTTTTTTAATTAATAAATATTTATTTAATATTTTTCTTTTACTTTTTCGGTTTTTTCGCAAGCCCAATTTTTTTTGTTCTCTTGATATTTTAATTCTCGAATAGTTCATATTTTCAAATAGCAGAACTTTAATTTTTTTAATTTTTCTTTCTTTAACACCTTTTTAGCATAAAACAAAAAAAATATAAATAATTAATATAATTATTAAAAATATTCAATATAATGAATTGAAGTTTTCATTTAGGCACCTTCGCCTGGCACATTCTACTGGCTGCTCATTCTCTTGGTCTAGCTTGGCTGATTGTTTGTAGGTTTATAAAAAAAATAAGAAAAAACCAAAAAAAACAATACTTTACTATTACTTTATACTTCAGTTAGTTGCCCTGTGTCGCACTGCCCATATAAAAATATTTGAAAATTAATAAATGAACATTATTATTTAAATTATTTAATACAATTAGATATAATTTTATTTAATTTTTATTTTTTTTAATAACTTCTACTTCTATTTCTATTCTACCTTTCTTTACCGACCGACCCGTCAAAATTTTTTTTGAAGATTTGAAGTTTTTTTATTTTTTTAGTTTGTTTTATTTGGTTTGTTTGTTTTTGTTTTCTTTTTATTGAATTTTAAATTTGGTGAATAATATTAAGTGTTGCCAGCCAAATTGAAAAGTGCCTTACGATAATTTTCTATCCAAGAAATAAAATGTAACTTTTCATATTCGAGCAATGAAATTTAAAAAAAGTCTACACACGGAAATTGCTTGCTGAGAATACATATTGTATTTCTATGGCAAGTGAAAGCTCGAAATGGCTAAATCTTACCATAAAATTGTTAAGTTGGCAATGATGATTAGGAGTCGTTATTATTATTATGAAAAAAGTCACCCACTGTATCTCTGGAGTTGTTTTAATAAAATATAGACAGAAATAGTAAAGTTTTATACCTTGTGACGTCATTAAAACAATTCAGAGGTATGTATGAAATTCAAAGGTCTTACAAAACGTTTCATTAAACTAAATTTTCTTTTATTTTAAATTAATTTTTACTTTAAATCATTGTAAAAAAATTGGCGTAAGTGCAGATGACGTGAACCACTCAGAATGGGCTGAAACTTGGTGGGCGTGTAGAGGCGGTGCCCACACCCCCAAAACTGAAGTCAGTTCTTGGGGCTCGGGCCCCGTTTCGGAGATAGGGCCCCCCCAAAAATTTCATAAATTTTTGTATGGAAAAATTTTTTTTTGTGTCCGATTTGCCCAATTTTTTGGAATAGGATAAAGGGGGTATCACAAAACAAGAGGAGGGGGTGGGGGGCGGCGGGCGGTCTGGTGGTTGGTCAGTGGGATTTGCGGCGTCAGCCGCAAATCCCACTGACCAACCACCAGTCCACCCACCCGCCCGCCGCCCCCCACCACCCTCTCTTTAAGGGGCAAATCGGGCAAAAAAAAAAAATTGCATATAAAAAATGTATGAACCATTTGGGAGGACTCTACCCCTCTTCCCTTTTCCAAGCTTCAGACGATTCTGAGTGGTTCACGTAATCTGCAGTATCTCCAAAATTGAAAAATCAATCGCGGACAAATGACATTTTGCAAAATGACATTTGTCCGCTAAAAAAACTGAAAGATCAATCGCGGACAAATGACATTTTGCAAAATGACATTTGTCCGCTAAAAATTAAAAATTTCAATCGCGGACAAATGACATTTTGCAAAATGACATTTGTCCGCTAAAAATTCGAAAAATCAATCGCGGACAAATGACATTTTGCAAAATGACATTTGTCCGCTAAAGTTAGAAAATTCAATCGCGGACAAATGACATTTTGCAAAATGACATTTGTCCGCGAAGTTTTCCATACAAATTTCATCGCGGACAAATGTCCCGCGGACAAATGTCACGGCGCCAAAACTATGTATTTTAAATTTTTACGGCGGGCTAAGTAGATGCCATTGAATTACGCCGAGCATAAATAGACCATAAACTACTGGGGACGTGAACTATGCACTTCCTGGAATTGAAAATTTATTAGAAAGAGAAAGATATAGAAAATTGTATTTTAAAACTGAAAAGCGTTGAAAAGTGCAAACATTATTAAGTTAGCTAGCATTTAGGTTCGCACTTGCAAACATCAATTTTTTTTCCAAAGTTGGATATCAAAAAAGGAAGGTTAGAGGTTGTAATAAAATTAAATAAAAAAAAAATTTTAAACGCTTACAGTTTGAATGAATATGGAAAATATGGAAGAGCAAATATATACCTTTAAAGTTACCTTAAAAATGAAAGGAGCAATTCATCGCACAATACAATTGAAGGGTGCAACAACTCTTTTTCATTTCGCAGAAGCAATTGTGAAAGCTTTCGATTTTCAATTGGACCATTCGTTTGGTTTTTATAGTAATATTAAGAATACTTACAAAAGCAATGAAGCTTATACGTTATTCTATGATTGTGGTGGTCCGATTGAACCGAATGA
>OZ023273.1:63645124-63739718 GCA_964007475.1 Hybos culiciformis
TCCTTATGTTCTTTGAGTCTGGTTTCTAAAGCTCTTTTTGTCTGACCTATATAGCAAGCTGAACAGTCAGAACTTTTATCGATAAATTCATCAAAATTCGAAAAAACCAAATAAAATATTGTGTTAATAATAATTCAATCAATAATAATAATAACAATACAGACCAAAAATTTTTAACATTACCTTACCACAACATAACGTCAAAAAAATTTTCTGGTTATTTAAAAACAATAAATGCCAAGCCAATATTTAAAATAGATAACAAATTAAACTCTATAGTTAAGAAGGGTAAAGATAAATTGCAAAACAATAGACAGCACAATGTAGTTTATAGGGTTGATTGTTCTGACTGTTCAGCTTGCTATATAGGTCAGACAAAAAGAGCTTTAGAAACCAGACTCAAAGAACATAAGGACAATATTAAATCACTTCCGGAGAAGCACAACGTAATTACGTTACATAGAATAAATAACAATCATAAAATCAATTGGACGCCGAAAATACTTGACATAGAATCAAATTTATACAAACGTAACGTTTCTGAAATGCTCCACATAAAGTCAACAAGAAATACGTTGAACGCACAGACAGATACGGATAAGTTGAGTAACATTTATAACTCTATTT
This sequence comes from Hybos culiciformis, assembly GCA_964007475.1. Lineage (NCBI taxonomy): Eukaryota > Metazoa > Arthropoda > Insecta > Diptera > Hybotidae > Hybos > Hybos culiciformis. The sequence goes on from OZ023273.1 coordinate 63,645,752, forward strand.
AATTACATTTAACGTCAATTTTGATTTTTTGTATACTGAGAGTTTTTAGGTTTTTTGTTCTATGGACAATTTTTGTCAAAATACATCAAAATACATTAATATTGATTTATCATTGTTTGACAGTAATATTAATTAGAGTTCCTTGAACTTATGATTTGTTTTATCATATTTTGATTCATGTCGTAAAGGTTTTTTAGAGAACAATATCCAAAATGTTTCTTAAAATTATTCAAAATAATTATTTCTTTTCAATTAAAAATTTTTTGTACCTGCAATTTTATTTTAAAGTTTTATAGATCAATTTTTTCGAAAAATTTTTTTCATTTTTTTCATTTAGTTTTATACATACTAACGAAGTGGTTGTGAATATAAACATAATTGCTAATATATAGAAAAAATGTTTGAAATTTATTATAATAAAAAAAGAAAAAAAGGGATTTAAATTTTAAGTTTTAAGAATAAAAATAAAATACATAATTTTATCATGTCATTTAATTATTAACTTATAATAATTTGTAAGTATTTTAATGTTCTTATGTATTTTAGTTACTGTTTTACATACTTTGAGTTTAATTGTTTTTTAATTTTTAATTTTTTAATTTTTTTTTTTGATTTATTTATTTAATAATGATATCTTTTTTAAAATAATTTGTTAAAAATTTTTAGTGCTCTGAAGAGGACCTACAACAAAGGTCGAAACGTCAGCAAATTTTGAATGTAAATTAATAATCAAAGATTTAATATAAAAAAATTTTTTGTCTGAACAAATTGGTCGTTTAATTCATCAAAAAAAAAAAATTTATATTTGCTTGGATAAATTTTCATGGACATCAAGATCTTTTGTTTTTCTAACCAAAGATGTTTATCTTTATTAAAACATCAAAATTAAAATATTTATAGCCTAATAATGTAATAAATATACATATAAGTATGATAAAAAAAAAAAAAATATGTAAATTATATATATTGAATATATGGAAAACAAAACCTGCCTTATAATTTATTAGTGACAAACTAATATTATTGTTTTTTTCCTTTTGCCTATCTAAGTATTATTTCCTATTAATCATATAATATATAGTATGAAATTTAAATTCAAGGACATTACAGTAAAATGTTTACCAAAATATTTAAACTTGAAAAAAATTTAATTGAACTCAATATAATAAAAAAAAAAATATATAAATAATTTTTTTTTGTAATTTTAACATACATACATTTATATGTGTATATAATATATTGTTTTTTCATTTTCATTTTTAGAGATTGTTCAAAACAAAAAGAAAATAAAAATAAAAAAATATTAACAATAATTTTTCATGAATTTTCCCAATATTTCTCCTTTGACATTGTGTATAAGTTTTGTTTCAAAATAGAACATTAATTAATTATTCTTTTTCTTTTTTTTTTTTTTTTATTAATGAAATAGAAAAAAACCTTAAAAAAAAAGATTGTTTACATAAACATATATTATTTTGTATATACATATAGATTTTATTTTCCCATTGTATTTTATATATACTTGTATATTATGTATAGCATATTGCATAATTCGATATTATTAATTTAATTGAAAACAATAATAAAATGTATCATTTCTCAGGTCTTTCTAAATATTTTCAAAGTATTTAAACTTACCTTTTTTATTTAAGAAAAGAAAAGATTTTCAAAATTTTAATGCACTCAAACAGAATAAAATTATTTCAAGATTATGCAAATTTATAGTTAAAAAATATACTTGTTGATTTATTTAACTACACATAATAATTTTGACATTTTTCTATATATAAAATATACTATTTGCTGTAATGTAAGTTGTTTACAACTATTTTATTTTGCAATAAATTTGAAAAAAAAAAAAAAGAATTTCGTTTAAGTAACTAAAAAAAAAATTGTTTTATTTTAATTAAAAATTTATATACATTTTAAATATTATATGAAAGAAACAAATTGCACATAATTTTTTTTTACTAATTTTTTATAATTTCATGATATGGTTATTAAAATTACATTTAATAATAATAAAAACAAAAAAAAAAAAAACTTTACGACAGTCTCATCAACAATTAGTTTTACTGATTTTATTCGCGAATTTCTATTATTATTTTACTTTGAAATTTCTTCTTCAAATAATTAAAAATGTTCCGTGCAAACACGTTAAGTTGTCGCCGATAGTCGATGTGAACTGAAAATCTATAACCGAAAACAGTCCGCATCGTATATCTGTTAAAAATTATAAGATTTTTCTTAAATTTGAAAATGATGAAAATACTATGTGTATGTATATGTGTATGTATACAAAAATAAAATGTTTAGTTTGCAGACAAAAAATAAATTTTCATTTTATGTTTCCCAAACTGTATAGTTAGCAGAATGTAAAATAAATTATTTTTAAAGAGAAAACGAAATAATTTTCTGTACTGATAAAAAACACTGTATTAGAAATATGAGAGAGCTTTAATATAAATGAGCTTTTCGTTTCTGCACAGCTTTTTTCTTCTTCTTCTATACCGAGATATCATTAGAAAATTGAATTTATGAATGAATTAACATTGTTTATAAACAAAAAAAAATTTTTGTGAAAAATTTGTTATGACATGTGCATTATGTAATCAATTCTTCAAAAATAATCTAGTATAGTGACAACTGGAAAAAAGAACTATATATATAATATATAAAAAAAATACTTATTAAAAAACGTTTTAGTTTTAATGTAAGTATATGAGATTGTGTATATTAGAAACGTCGAAGTGTACATAAAACTAGGTTTTAATTTCAAACATAAGTACCTACTTACTTAAATATATAGTTTTTCGAAACTATATATTTATGACTTAAAAAGGCATGTCATGCTAGTCTCAGAAGTTCTGTACACTAGACAAAGATTTACATTTTTACAATTTTACATTTATAAGTTTCAAATTATACAATAGTGATTAAATTTATTATTTGATTTATTTGATATATTTTTTACATTAACAATCGACATATACACACGTTTGAGAAATTTCCAAAAAATTTCAAATATAGAATTTTAATTTAATTTAATTTTTTTTTTAACGGCTTGATTGATTTTATTTTTTATTAGAGTGATGTGGTAAAGTAAACATTGAATAATGTTTTTGGTCCATTCTTACAACGTTGTTGTAACATCCTAAAAAAAAACTAATTAATCCGAAAAAAAAAACATATTTTTTTAATATTTATTATTCAATCATCAACAAATGAAATTGAAAGTTAAAAAAAATTAAAATTTTTTAACATTTTTTTTAATAAAGAATTTTTATATATATAAATAAGTAACTTGAAAATTATATAAATGTAGATGTTTCCTTCAAACCTTGACATGTTTTTATAGAAACATATATTAACATACAAATGTTTTGGTAATTGAAACTGAAACTTCTGCATTATTTCCAGGAAATCACTCTAGCCTTTTTCAATGGGAAAATTTTACTTTTCAAAATGACTATTAAATTTTGAAACCATCAATAATACTTTAAACAACAAGTTAAATAACAAGTTGGAAAATTTAAAATATTTGTGTCTATACCTATATATCTCAAGTTTAATAGTTCTACGAGAGTGTCTGTCATTAATCAGAAAATTTTCAATAATATGTTTGTCATGTATTAGTAATTTGTTCTATACAATATCCTGATTAACACTGCTTTCATCATTGGCGTGCGGGTAAAATTTTTTTTCAAAATGATGATAAAAATCTTCTCTTTAATTTTTTTTTTTAGACATCTTCAAAAAACAATTTTTTTTTCTTTTTTATAAAAACAAGGATAGAAGAAGAAAAAAAAAAGACAATTTAAAAAATTTCGAATTTCAAACAATAAAATGTTTGGGTTACATGTTAAAATTAAGTTCTTTAAGAAAAGGATATCTTTTTTTTTTATTGCCATTTTTGAAGATATAAAATTTTACATTTTGAGAAAAATCAAAAAAAGGAGGCAAAAATTCCAACAATGTGAAAATAAAAAGTTTATTTTCTTACTAGAAAATTAATTTTTTTTTCTTTTTTTTTTTTTTCATTTTTACTTAAGGTTATGTTTTCACAAATTTTTCAGCCCGTTCTCTGTTAGATAAGTTATGAATTTATTTTTTTTTTTTTTTTTACCCACTAAGGTAAAGATATTAAAAAGTTTACTTTCCAATAAAGTAAAAAAAAAATGTTTTGTTTTATAAATCAAATCATAACATTTAAACTTGACATATTATGTGACAAAATATTTTCAACACTGTACCATGAAAGGGTTATTTAAGAATTTCTTAGATTGGATTGAAATTATAGAAAAAAAAATTTCTTGTAAAAATGTTTGTAATACGTTTTTGATATGATATAAAATTAAATAAAAATTTTGTTCCATTATAATTTATTGTTTACTTTAAGTATAATATTCTAAAATAATTATTCACCTTGAGTAAGCCATAATCTTTAAATTCAGATTACCACAGATGGCTTTTTTACATTATGAAGGTACAATTTAATGGATTTGAGGTTTTCCGTAACTTATTTATTACCTATTTTTTCTTGTTGTCAGATATCTTTATTTAGGAAAGGTCACATTTACCTATAGGGTTTCCACATAAATAAAAATGTCATAAATCTATCAATTTATTGATTTTGGTAAAATTTTATTAAATGTTAACTAATTTAATTTTTAAGCACAGAAATTTATGTTTTTTAAATCCTTTATATTAACTTCACTTTTTCCACAAACTTAGACCCACTTCCCGGTATCCAATCGAGATGAAATTTTGTACATCGCTTTGTAGTCGATGACAATGGACTTTGGCATCGATACATTCGCCTTTATATTCATTTCACCACCGGGTCCGCAAACTTAGAAAGTCAAAATTGACCCACTTGCCGGTATCCAATCGAGCTAAAATTAAGCACATCGCTTTGTCGTCGATGACAATTCACTTTGGCATCGACACATTCACACTCACACACCTTTATCTATTCTGTATATCAACTTCATGGCCGTTTCCACAAACTTAGAAAGTCAAAATTGACCCACTTCCCGGTATCCAATCGAGCTGAAATTTTGCACATTGCTTTCTCGTCGATGACACTGCACTTTGGCATCGACACATTCACACACACACACACACAATTTTATTAATTAAATTCTTTATATTAACTTCACACCGTTTCCACAAACTTAGAAAGTCAAAATTGACCTACTTCCCGGTAACAAATCGAGCTGAAATTTTGCACATTGCTTTGTCGTCGATGACAATGCACTTTGGCATCGACACATTCACACAACACACATCTTTATCTACCTTATTCTTTATATCAACTTCATGGCCGTTTCCACAAACTTAGAAAGTCAAATTTGACCCACTTCCCGGTATCCAATAGACTTTGGCACATCGTTTTTGGCATCGAATTTGGCACATCGTTTTGTCGTCGATGACAATGCACTTTAGCATCGACATATTCACACACATACACACCTATATATGAACTTCACTGCAGTTTCCACAAACTTACAAAGTACATCGTTTTGCATCACAGACTCACACACACACACACGCATCTTTATATGAACTTCACCGCCGGTTCCACAAAATTAGAAAGTGAAAATTGACCCTCTTCCGGGTATTCAATCGAGTTTAAATTTTGCACACATACACTTACTGACATATTAAAAAAAAAACTGTTATGTCAGTAAGTTTTTTATTAAATCCATATTAACTTCACTTCGTTTGCACAAACTTAGAAAGTCAAAATTCACCCACTTACCGGTATCCAATCGAGCTGAAATTTTGTACATCGTTTTGTAGTCGATGACAATGGACTTTCGCATCGATACAAAGAAAACAAAATTTAAATAAATATCAATTGCCTAGCATGTAAAGGATTTATATCAAAAACTTGTTTTTATGGGTTGTGTTTTTTTTTTAAATATTTTTTAAAATGAATTTGTAATATCCGTATATTCGAATTATTCAGAATTTTCTTTTTTTCGACAATTTTATGCTCTAATAAATCTTTTATCAAAAACTTACACTATATACGTAGAAGTACATAACTACTTTTTTTTTTGTTTATACAAATAATAATCTTCTGCAAAAAATATGTGTTAAATTTCAATTCATGGTTTTATCTCTTTTATTTAAAGAAAAACGTATTTTCGAATATAAATCATAATATGAATATATGTAGATGGTACTAACTTATATAGCCTTTAGATATCTAAATTTTCTATTCCATCCATATTACATACACATACATCATGTCACATTGCATAAAAAGATGAAAAATTTCAATTAGTTCTGAATTTATATTTTCTTTTTTTCATTTTTTTTCAATTCCCTTCATACCCATTATATTACACACAAGAGACAATTCCTAGAAATTAACATTTTGTATAAACACTTTATGCTGCATTCAGGGCCGGTCCTGCTATATGTGCATGATGTGCACTTGCACAGGGCGCCTAACGAATAGGGCGCCAATCGATTTGTAGTCAAGAACATGCAAATCCATTCGAAATTGACTACTGTGCTACTGTTCACAAAAAAACTCTTCCCAGAAAAAAAATCAACACAGTATACAATTTTTTTTGTATACCGTGATGAAATTGCACATTGTATAATGTGCAAATAAGAATTCAGCATAGTATAAAATCAACATAGTATTTATGTAAATATTTTTTTTAGTATACACTAGGTAGAAAAAGTATGCGTACGGGCTCGTTTCTTATTTTTTGTTCAACATGTTCCCAGTTTTTGATGTCATTTAAAAGTACTCTATGAAAAAAGTTTTTTTGTGAAAACATTTTTTTTTTTTTCAAAATTTAAATTTTGAGAAATAATATCAATTTTTTGAACTGCCTGAGTACAGCCTGTTTCAATGCCGCGTCTCAGAAATTAACTAGTAATCTCATTTGGAAGGCAATTGAATGTAGATAATTTTGCGCCATATAATTTTATCTTTACGATAAGGGAAAGTGTCAAAAATTGTCTTTGAAAGTCATAGGAATAGCTTAGAACTGCTAGAAAATAGGTTAGAACCGCTTCTTTTTATGATTTTCAAAGGCGATTTTTGACACTTTCACTTATCGTAGGGATAAAATTATATGGCGCAAAATTATCTACATTCAATTGCCTTTCAAATGGCATTATTAGTTAATTTTTGAGACGCGGCATTAAAACCGGCTGTACGCAGACTTTTCCAAAAATTGATATTTCTCAAAATTTAAATTTTGATAAAAAAAATTTTTTTACAGAGTCCGTTTAAATGACATCAAAAACTGGGAACGTGTGGAACAAAAAATAAGAAAACGAGCCCGTACGCAGACTTTTTCTACCTAGTGTATGTATATTTATTTGAGGACTAGCACTAGACCTACTGGGAATACCTAGTTAAAAAAAGCGCTTTAGTATAGACTACTTCAGACTTCAAACGGCGGCTCTTGAGCCGCATACGGCTCATAACATAAATTTATGCGGCTCCGGAAATCATTTTTTTTTTACACTGCATTCGGCTCGAAGAAACAATTCTGACAAATTTTTTTTTTCACCCGGCCTAAACTTTTTTCATTCTAAACTACAAATAAAGAATTTTCTTGCACCCTAAACTACAAATCAAGAATTTTTTTTCCACTGTAAACTACAAATAAAGAATTTTTATTATTTTGTAAAAATAAACATCGAGTTTCAATGACGGACGAGAATTGAACAAATCAATTAAGGGTGTCATCATTAAAATTACAATTAATTTTGAAGAATTATATATTTTGAACTATGTATAAAATTTATAATTATAAATCAAAATTATTGTTTTATTTAATTTTTAATAATTTAAAACGGTATATAAATCAAAAATTAAATATATTGATTTTCTTATATACATTTATAATTATTAAAAAAATTTGCGGCTCTTTAATTTTCGATATTTCTTAAAATTTGCTCGCTTATGTTTTGGGTTGCCCAGGCCTGGTCTACCTCAATGGTGACGTGAAAATGACTTATACTATGCTTATGGGCGCAATTTTCAAAATCGGCACAGGGCGCGCCGAATCAGCTAGGACAGGGCCTGCCTGCATTGAATTTTAAATCTATAGTAATTTCTACTAATGTTAATAATTCATATTTTGTGTAACCATAGTGAACAACGAACCTTATATATTCAGTGATGATATTTTTCGTGAAAAAAAAAAATTAAAATTTATGTATAATTTGCAAGTTAATTCACATGATCAATTAACTTTTAATTTTAATTCAGCTCAATATAAGTCACTTAATCAAATAAAGTCGTTGAGATTTGATTCGACAAAAATTTTAGTTTACAGAAGAATTTTAAATATTTAGATTTTACAAAAATGAATTTTATACAAAGCAAATAAATATTTATATGGTCCGCGGCTTGGTGCACTTGGTTAAGAAACACTTTATTTTTCATTTCGTTATTTCAAAAATAACCATCAACATCAATGTACATAAAATAACATGAAATTTATGTGTAAATACCTACCTTTAAGCAATGTATAAATTTGTATCATTGTATTAATAATACAAAAAGATAAAAATTTTTAGATTAGCTAGAATCTATAGAAAAAAAGAATTTTTATTACTTTGAAAAAATAGTGAAAATGAATTAAAAAAGTAATGTTTTAAAAGGATGCTTTTATTTATAGTGCGTTACAGTTACATTGATGATATTTTAAATCTAAAATAATTATCTTAACAGCAAGGAGGACACAGTATAGAGAAATGAAAACATAGTAAATTTATGTTTAACTAGTTTCATTTTTAAAGCATGTTGAAAAAATATTGTTTGTGATATATTTTGTATTTGAAAAAATAAGCTTATTGAAAAATAATATCTAAAAATCAGTATAGTTTTAAAGAGAAAAACTCCCACAGTATACTATATATTATGTAATTGTATATTATTACGTAGATATATTTAATATTAAAAATAGGGTCCAAATAGAAAATAACTTAATATAGATATACTGTAAAGATATATACCTACATATTAAGGTAGTAGTGATAAGATATGTATATGAGTGAGTATACTACATATATTAAAGGTTAATTTTCTATTTTTTATTTCAAATCTATATTATCTGTATCCTTTATATATAGATTCCCTAGAATTCAAAAATAACAATTCAGAGCGACCTAATAACGAAATTCATGTTGAGAATTTTTTTTATATATGTACAAATCTGTACGTTAAAATTAAGTAAAGTAGGTTTGCAAAAAAAGACAAAAAAACATTGGACACTATACACTAAGTTACGGCTAACGTATATAAAAAAGCAAAAATATCCCATATTATGCCCATATACATACATTATTTTTCATTTCAATTAAAATTTTTATTTCCCTCTATATAACTATTTATACAAAATGTAAATAAAAAAGCAGATTATTCAATTTGCTTAGTTTTTATTTTCAATTTCAATACACAAAGAACAAAATAAATTGTTACCTGTATTTATGTATAAAAATAAAAAAAATAAAATAAAAATAGTTTTAATTTTAACTCGAAAATATTATGGCTTTTCTATTTTAATTCGGTTCAGTGAATTTTTGAAAGAAAAAAAATTGTGCTTTCAATCTCATGCTTATTTCGGATTTAATGTATCAATTTCCATAAAAATTTATAAAACGGAACCGGAATTTCTTTGAAATCTTTTATATCATTCTAATAACTATTAATTTATATGTTCTTTTGAAAGTAGTAAATTATAATATAATGATAAAGTGAAACTAATATCGAAGTTGGTTGTTGCGAAAAAGAAAAATTACGTAAATTTTGACTTAAAATAAGTATCTTTATTGAGCCTGAACTAGCCTTATGCTGATATTTTTCACTAATTTCATTTACCGTTCCATATATTTAATGTGAAAAGATGGAATAGGAAAAAAAAGTGCAATAGTCAAAAAAGGATATAAAAATAATTTACTCAGAAGTCCTTACAGATATTTCAAATTACAAAATTTTTCTCAAAATTGTCCCTGCGGAGATTCAGGCACCAAAAATTTCTTTTTCGCAACTTAACCTACTTAGCTGAGGTGTTTTCGCATGTCTCTGTGGGGCTACAATGATATCTTTTTTCGCAAATTACTCTACGGCTACGCGAGCAAAGGCCTTTTCGCTCGTGTTCCTTCGGAAAAGGTGTGAGTCACAAAGCATGACGTGAGTCACAAAGCATGACTTCGGGATTTGTAACATCCAACCGAATTTTTAAATTTTTTTTTGCTTCAAGTTTTCTCTAATTTTCGTCCTTTTGCAGAAGGATGTTATTCCAAAAACTTTTTTTAAAAAAGTTTGCACACCTCTATTGTAAAAACCGAGTTTTGATTTTAGATTTCATTTACCGTTTTATAAATATAAGGTAAAAATGTGAAATAAGCAAAAAATTATATAAAAGCTATTTATTAATAAGACCTTAAAGCTTTAAAAAACATTTTTTTTTTAATTTTTAAAATTTTATTGTCTACTTACATTAAAAAAAAAAAGATTTCAGATTTATTGTTGTCGAGAAAACTGCAAAAAAAACCGATTTTTACAAAAAGTTCAGTTGCGTTATACAGGGTTCCCCTTTTTTTTTTAGATTCATTTTCCCTGACTTTCCCTGATTTTCCAGAGAAAAAATTTTTTTTTTCCAGAACTAATCAATCAGTTTTAGAAAATTTAACAAAAAAATTTTTTTTTGTCTGTATACAATTATTTACATATATGTATGTACATATCGTCGAATTTAAATGTCGTATGTAGATTTCGTCAATTTTAGGATTATGATAATTTCTTAAAGTTTTCGAGGCTGAATTTTCTTTTGCCGCAATCAGTTTTTTTATTTGGCTATTAGTTTTTGAGATATTTAACTTCTATTTTGTTGTACGTATCATAAAAGAAACATTTTGAGGGAATAATTGTTGTATGTGTTGAATTTTTGCTACATTCGACAAATATGGATATAAAAATATGTATAATTTTTTTATTTTTATTTTTTGTCGTATGCATACAAAATTTTAAACGATGGTATTTGCGGTGTGAAATAAGTATTGTATTAAGAAAAAAATAATTTTTTTAAATAAATAACATAAGAGTTTATAAAATTTTTATCAAAAAATATATAAATTGTTCAAAAAAAATATGAACATTTAAAGGCATGGAACGATCAACTTTATCAAAATCACCTTTTTTAAAAGGGTATGTTATAATTTATCAAATACCTTATAATGTAAATACTGGTGCTTGCTTATGTGTTGGTTTATAAAATTTCAGTGCATAGGAAAATCAGATGTTTTTCTTTTTGATGTATTATGTGTATTTTTTATGTAGTTTACCATGACTGCAAAAATTCTAAATGAAGTTGGATTTGAAATTTAAGTAATTTTCGGTAGTGTTTAAAGTTTTAAAGTTTGTGAAAATAAAATAAAAAAAAAAATTGAAGTTTTGAAAAATCATTATTAAAAAAATTATAATTTAAAAAAAATAATATTAAAATGCCATCTTGATGTATTGTTAAGGATTGTCGGTCGTTTTATATAAAAGGCAGCAATATTGGTCTTCAATCTTAATTTAATACAATATAATTGAATTAATTTGTGATAAGAAAAACTGTAGTGCAAAGAAGTAACAATTATTTTTATTAAGGTCAAACCTTGTATGTAGGTGATAATGAAATTTTTTTAATAAATAAACCTTTTCAAAAGTTATCTCTTTTTTTTTGTTTTTAAACACAAAATTTCAGGAAATTCAAAAAGGTGATGATGGATGATTCCTCAAAACTTTTAAATAAAACTTTCTGCATAACAATTAACTGAAATTATAGAAATTCTTTCTTCATTATGATAATAAAAATAAAATAAACTATTTTTCCAACCCCTTACATTTTGATAAAAACACACAAAGCGTATATTTTGCACTGAATCAAAATATTTAGAAAACATAAGCAACCATCAGTATTTACATTATAAGGTATTTGTAATTTATAAATAGTGTTATAGACAGTTACTTAAAAAGTAAGGAAATCGGTAGTCGTGTTACCCTCGTGAAGAAACTGAAAGATCTCGACTACACAGATGTCAATTTAAAATTTTTAAAACCAAGAGCTTCAGTATTTTAAACTATTTGCTATTTAAAAGAAGGAACTTTTTTACCAACAAATTCCGTTCACCAAATGCAAGTTTGTAATGTATCAACAAAAGACTTTGAAAGTATCATATTAAAAAAAGCAAAAGAAGAGAATTTCAAAATCGTTGATTTGAATTGAAGTAATGGACGATTTAAGAGATTTCAACAGCGTTATAAAATCAGAATTAAAAGTTGCAAAAAAAACAAAAAATCATCCGAAAAGTTGATGGATTTAAAATGCATGGTAGGTATTCCTTTTTTTTTAAAGAATTAAGAATTAAGGATAGTTTAATCCCACTATTTAACTATGATTAGTATTTATGCCTTTTATTATTATAAAACTTTACTTTTATTTTCAGATTTTCTAATTAATTAAGCAATCGCCCGTAAAATGATAACATTTTTTTTTTTTGAAAATGGCTGAAAGTGCAGATTTGAAAATTAACTTGTATTGAAACGAACTTTCGATTGATTTTTCGGAATTGCTATAAAAAGTTTTAGTAGAATGTTATTTGATTACTTTAATTTATCTAAAACTTTGATTAGTTTTTCTGTTAAGACTATTAGTGGATATTTTTTTCATTTTTATTAACGTTCATTGAAAGTATTTTAAAGTTATTGATTGTTATTTTTTAAAGTATTGATTGAAAATGTTAAATTATTTATTAAAAATTTTTAAGAAATGTTTGATTGAATATTATTTATTTTAATAAAATAAAAATTTTTTATCAGAAAATATTTTTTAATTCATTATTTCTAAAAGAGACCTCGCAATCTTTGTACAAAAATTCTAATTATCTAGAACAAAATGTTGATATATAACAAAATTTTCTAAGAAGAAGAATTTCAAAATTGATTTGTCGTATGTCAGCATTTACTGAATAAAAAAGTGTAAAACTTCTTGTTACAACATACAAATTTCGAGGCAAATTAAAAATTTCTTCATTACTAATTCACTGAAAGTATTTAAAAATTTGCATATTTAAAAATTTGAATGGCTTACTTTACATTTCTTTAAAAAATTTTTACACCACTGATGATAAATTTTATTTTTAAATTTTAGAAGACGATTTTCCAGAAATTTGTCACTTTTGGTTAAAACTCCCTGACTTATCTTAAAACGCTCTTGTTTTCCATGACTTTCCCTGACTGTTTTCGTTTTCCCTGACTTTCCAGGTTTCCCAGATTTTCCAGAGAAAGGGGAACCCTGTTATAAAACCTTAACACGTACAGTACAGCTGTTGATAACAATAATGAAAACACCATGACGGCCGACAAAATATGCCTCTGTACTTTGTTGATTTCTTGCTAAAATTAAAATATGAACATAATAAAGTTTTATAACTATCTAGTTTTTCTTTAAAAGAATTCAGTTGAATGTGTTAACCGATAACAAACATCATAAACAAAGACAAATTTTTCTATAAGTAAGAATGTGAAGAAAGGAAAACCGAATAGTGATTTAAACAAATTTTACCATTTTTTTATTTCATTTACAGCTTGTAAATTTTTCTTTTCAATTTAACTCTTAATTTAAAACACAAAAATTTTGAAATAAGTTTTGAAGGACAAAAAGAAGTTATGTATATATTTATTATTTTCTAGGAATACGTAAAAAAAGTTTTGATCATACTTACGATAGAAATATTATGAGAAAAATTTCATAAAGTGAAAACACAAGAAAGATTTTTTATATTAATTGTATATATTTTACTGGATTACAACACATGTTAAGAAAATTTGTTATTACAACGAGTTCTGTGTACACAAAAACACATAAACACGAGTCAATACTTATATCACGAGACCGTTAGGTCGAAAGATATAATATTGACAAGTGTCCATGTGTTTTTGTGTATATACACAATGAGCTGTATAACAAATTTTATTAACAGTTTTGTATACTGTTTAATGTGCATGTGAGAGGTAGTTGCAATCAAAACATTTGCAATGCAAAAATAAACAAAAGTTCAAAATGAAGAAAGTAAATAAAATCTACATGATACGGAGAATGTAAATAAAATTAATTTAATTAAATAATTACATGTGTATTGACGCATGTAATATATCATTTACCGAGCTAAATTTGCGAGTGTAAATACAACTTACCGATCACATGCACATTAAATTGTATTAATTGTACATATATATATTTAATTTTAATATCATTTAAGTAAGTTGTATTCGCTTATATTAAGCATTTGAAATAAATAAATAAATATTCCTTCCTGATTATTGAAATATGTGTTAATAAGCTTTTTATACCGAAAATAACAAAATTAGGTTCTACAAGCTTATATTCATTTTGCAAACCAAAACTTTTGACGACGATAATAAGCTTTTATTTTCGGGAAAATAATAAAGTGCGAAGCTTTAAAGTTTTAAGAATTAAGAAATGTTTACGTATATTCCATTTTTTTTTGTATTTTAAATAAGTATATTTCGAAATAAAGTTTAATGCAAAATCATGTTCTATCAAGAGAACCTTCATCTAAGATTGTAGTTGATTCTTAAGTCTTAAATTTTCATTTAAGGATACAATCAAAACAGGAATATAAAATTTTCATTGAAATCAAAACGAGAATGTTGTAGGTACACACAATTTTTTTTAATTTTTGATTTTTTATTCAAATGCGTCTACTTAGTCCGTAGTCCGTACACGCATTACAAAATAGGATGAGTCGAAAAAGATAAACATATTGCAAAAAAATGAAGTTTGATCCTTTAATTCGGGCAGGAAAATGAGAAAAAAAAAAGCAAGTGACAATATTAATCAAAAATTGGAACCACAAAACTCATCCAAAGGTGTTATTTTTATTAGCAGTTTCTTTTTTATGTGTGATAAAATGTTTGTTTTAAAGAACAAATTCGTGATGAACTAATTTAAATCGCTTACCAAAAAAAAGCCACTTTAATTTTCTAAATTATTCTTTCAGTTGTTCCTCATATACCTACTTTATTAAATAATTTACTAGTATCTACGAATGATATTATAATTAAGATGTCAAGTGCATACATACATAAATGTATACATATCAGTATATTAAAAAAATTATAGGAAAATATTACGGATACAAACTTTGTTCTAAGAAATTTAAAAAAAAATCAATGTTAGATTATTTTAAGATATGGTAAACAATTCCAAAAATATAATTGCGTTTTTGAGACTTTGCAATTTTTGTGTAAATTTATGTGTTTTAATATTTTGAGTTATTTATAGAATTTTTCCGTTTTTGATTTAAATTAAATTAACCCAATGATATTGAGATTTAGTTCTCAGAATTTATTTTACTATAGTATGATTTTCACAAAATGAATTAAACATTAGATATTGTTGTAACATATAAAACACAAATAGGAAATAATTGAGGTTGTTCTGGTATTTTTGTTGAATAATTTTCCCATATAGTAAAAAATTGTGTTTTTTCAGAAAGGTAACAAATTTTCGACAAAATTACAAATTTTAGCTTATTATTGTAAGTATTAAAAAAAATGCTTTTCATGACAATCATTACAATAAAATGTAATTCAGATTTTTCTTTTTCATTCTGTTGAAATCGGACTTTTATTTTTTTTGTTATACATACCTATATTATATGTATATGTTGAAACGGATAAATTTGTAATTTGTGATTCGTAAACACTTTTGATTTTATTTATGACCTATGTCCTTATAATCAAACAAAATGTATTCATTTCAACAAAGAAACTTAAGGAAATATGTAAGTAATATGGGTACATCGATTTTTGATATCATGATGGTCATTTTAAGATAAAAATTAGTATATTATAAATTTCTTTTTCAGATACAAAATTCATACTTATGTATGTAATAGTATGAAATTGTGCTCATCTAGAGTTAAAGGCCCACAAATATTTGGGGAATTAACAGTGCTGACAAAGTGTTGATATATTTTTTCAATCTAGAACATAATATAATATTTATAATAAAGTTAATCAAATATTGAGTTTCAAATTCCTTTTGGTATGGCTATTTAGTCAATGACTGATTGATATATATATATATTTTTTTTTTTTTATTTCAAGGTTTTTTTATTGGATTCAAAAAAGTGTAATCACTTGTGTAGAATCCGAAAGTACATTAAATTATTTTTATTTTTATTGCAACACAGTTAATACTTAAGCTAGTAAATTTAATCATATTTCATTCATATATTTATTGTTAACTAAATATAGCTTATTATACATAAAATATATATATATATATATATATATATATATATATATATATATATATATATATATATATAAAAATTTTCTTTTTTTTTTTTCTTTTTTTTTTTTTAATATTTACTACGTATTGAATTTAGGTACATTAAATGTATGAATATATATCAAAATTAAACAAAAATACAAATTTAAAAAATTTAAAAAATATAATGATAGAAAATATCAACGATACTATGATGTGCCAATCATAAGATGTTTTTTGAATGCTATTTTGAAATGTGGTATATGTTGGATTAATTTTAATTCTTCAGGAAGATTATTGTAGGAGTAGATACATTTATAGATAAGACTACCGGGAGGATATGCTAAGCTAGAGAAATTATGTATGCTTCTAGTATTATATGTGTGAGTATCAAATACTCTATTAAGTGAGACTCCAGATCTAATTTTTTTTTACTCAGTTTGAAACATAAAATTGATAGTTCGAATATGCAAAGTTTTTCGACTGGTAAAATACGTTCGTTATATAAATTTATAGTAGGAGTGAGAATAGGCAAATTAAAAGCTGCTTTAATTGCTTTGTTCTGTAAGACTTCTAGTTCTTGTAATCTATAAGCTGGAGCCGAGGACCAAACGAAATTTAAATACACTAAATGTGAATGGATATGTGCAAAATATATGTTTAAAAGACATTTATTAGAAAGAGAATGTCTTAATCTGAAAAGTGCAGCAACAAAAGGTATGATTTTCCTCTTCAAATGAAGTATATGAGATTCCCATTTTAAGTTATGTCAATGTATATACCTAGATATTTTAAAGTTGTAACACGTTCAATTAGTTGGCCATTAACGAATATCTCAAAGTTATCTGGGGTTCTATTTTTGAAAATCATGTATTTAGTTTTAGTCAGATTCATTTTGAGATTATTCTTGCCGAAATATTGTTTTAATACAAGTATATCCGAATTCATTGCATTTAGTAATTCATGATAAGAGCTTTCACTACAGATTAGGAGAGCGTCGTCTGCGTATAGTATAAGAATTGCATGTAAAGGGAATCAAATATATCATTGATATATATAACGAATGAAACTGTTCCTAAAATGGAGCCTTGCGGAACTCCTCTCTTTAATTCCTCAAACCCACTAGAATAATCGTTTAGGCTGACAAATTGTTTTCTGTTTGATAAATAGCTCTGAAGTAATTTAACACCATTATTAGAAAAATGAAATTTTTTAAGTTTTCCAAGTAGAATATCATTTAAATCAATTGTTAAGACAGCTGTTATTTTTTTTACTATGTAGGGATACTTGTACATGATGCAACACTTCCACACATGCAGAGTTGGTACTTGAAGTAGGAATGCGAATGAAACCAAACTGATTACTATTTACGAGATTATGTAACTTGCAATGCTCCCACATTTGATCAAAGAGAATTTTTTCGAAAAGTTTAGAAAGAATCGGAAGTACTGAAATTGGTCGGTAATTATTCAAGTCAGAACTATTCCCTCCCTTAAATAATGGAGTTACTTTTGCTATTTTCATCTCATTAGGAACCTGGCAATTATCTATTAAACTATTAAAGATTTTGGTTATAATAGAAAGTTTTGAATCGTGTATGTTGTTCAAATCCGAAAATCGAAACCGCAAGCAACGTTCTTTTTAATAAGTTTAATATGCTCAATTACAGATGATTCTGTTATTGTCTTAAAATTAAAACTAATCTCATCAAATAGAATATCTAAATCAAGGTTATAGTATTCAGACACATTGTTGTTCACTGTACTGTACGAATCAGCTACAGTAACAAAATATTTGTTAAAACAATTTAAGATTGTTTCCGGATTTGTATAAGTTTTATTATTGTAACTAATCTTATCAGGGATTACGTTTTTGGCGATTATATAGAGAGAAATTTATGACTTTCCAGAGATTTTTTATATTGGAAATATTTAAATTAATTTGTTCAGTAATATAGTTTCTTTTTGATTCTTTTTTCTTCTTTTCGAAATTGTTCCTTGTAGTTATAAATGCATTTTTTAAATATATATTGTTCGGATATCTTTTTGAGAGTTTATATAAGCGTTCTTTTTCTCTTGATATATAAAGTAATTCATTTGTCATGTAAGGTTTAAGAAAACTATTCTTACTATTATTTCTAATTACTCGAATGTTATTATTCACTAAGCTTTGCCATTTTTTTATCAGTTGTTGATAAGAAACATCAGTGTAATTAAATTTAAAATTGTTGAATTCCTGGCAACATTGGGTTTTATTAAATATAGAAACGTTTTGATTTAACTTCTTCATACTGTTTTCAAGAAGCGCAATGTTATGATCACTGATGGTGTTTTCAAATAGGGCTAATTTATAATTGAAGGCGAGAAGATCAGTGGCAAAATGATCGATGATAGTTGAACTTGTATCAGTTTTTCGAGTAGGCATATCAGAGGAAATAGAATTTAAAATTTTGTATCCGTTCACATTTAGATAATTTGTATACGTGTGAATATATTCAGAACTAGTATCTAAAAGATTTAGGTTAAAATCACCAATAAGGTTTATGTTTTTATAGTTTGCTGTTAACTGGTTAATGCTTTCCAAGAAATTTGGGATTGAATTTATAGAGTTAGGGGAGCGATAAACCGCAAAAAGGTTTATTTTTAGTTTCGGTATTTCTACCACCAAAAAGTTATTGAAATTAGTAGAATTTTCAAAAGTTACATTTCCCGAAAGTTTTTCATGAATAAATATACTCACACCTCCACCTCTGTTGACGGCTTGACGAAAGGAGTGATAAGCATTATAATGAGGTATATTAGCAAATGTATCTTCACCAATATGAAGCCAGGTTTCAGTAACAATTAGCACATCAATAGTATCCTGAAAATCATTTAAAATTTCTTCTACACTGTCTAATTTATTTAATAAACTTCTTGAGTTTAAATAAATGATCTTGAATGAGTTCTTTTCTAAAATAAAATTTTCATTATAATAATATTTAACATTATGATCACAGTTCATATAAAATTCAAAAAATTTATAAAAAGTAAATTATATATTAATTAAATTAAAGAAAAAGGAAGAAAAAAAAACCTCATAGTAACATTTTAACCCTTATATTCATTTACTACATATACATAATATCTTGAATTGTTTGAATACGGATTACTTCATTGGCCTCTTCATTTTGTTTCACATAAATTTTTCCATTACGAACCCATATGTAATAATTTGCGAGTTTCTGGTGTTAAGTATTCAGCCATTTTAATTGTATTGTTAATTGTATTGTTAATTGTATCCTTTGTTTGGAGTATGATTCTTTTACCCTTTACAAGTTGTATTACATTGTTTCTTTCATTTTCGTCTTTAAAAATACCACTGGAAGTTTTAACTTTACCAGCTGGAAGTTTTAACTTTAATAAGGTCTGCTGAGAAATGGAACAATGTATAATGAAAAGTATAGTTTCGAGTAATTTGAGTGTAAAAATTTGAAAATTAAAAAAACGTATGCAAAAATATCAAGTAACGTAAAATTTTTATCTAATCAACATTAAGAATATTAAAATCGAGTACGAGGAATCGAATGGTGCTATTATCTAATGACGTATAAATAGGGTTGCCAAATGAGTCAAGTAAAAAAAGAGTACATTTTAAAAAAAATCTGGAAAAAAGATAACATTCGGGTGAAAAAAAAAGAGATCAAAAAGAGACCAAGAAATATAATTTAGTTTTTATTCAGTTTTTTTTTTATACATTAATATAAATATTTCAGTGATGCACATAAAAAATGATGTAATTCATTTTCACATGTACAAAGCTTAAGTCAAAAAGTTTTCAAAAAGTTTCAAACTTTAATTATTTATTGCAAAATTTGATAGAAATTATACATTGTGTTATCAGTACATACATTTAACAAAATTAAATTTATTAAACAAAAATTATTTCAATAAAATTTCTCTGAGTTAGGCAAACCTAGTATAAATATCATACGTTGTTTCATTTCTCAGCAGGCGATAATACGTTTAGTTTTACTTATAATGTTACTTATTTTGCTTTAGCTCTGATTATATACTTTTATTTGTAGTAAACTTATTATTTCTACACATTCGCTAAAACTAATTTGTTATGCATAAAAAAGAACAAAAAGTGATATTGTAATAAACATTTTAACATTTAATTATATAAATATTTGTTCGTGGATTTTTCTGGCTTTGATTTAAATTTTTATATAATTTTTTTTATTAAAAGCTCGATTATTAAAATTTGTTAAACCATTTTTCTTATTTTATCAATTATTTTCCAACAATAATAACAAAAAATTTCAACGGAAAAAACTATTTTATGAATTGATAATAAATATTGTCTACAAAACTGTAATCAAAGCCAATAACAATAATAAATTTACAAAAATGTATAATTTGTGTATGGTTAATTCCTTTTCATTTTCTTCGATCTTGAATTTTTCTTACGATTAAAAAGTTATTATGTTCATATCCTTTTACTGGTTAATTGCCTTCTTATCGTAAGGAGTTATTCAACAATATTTGAAAAATCAATTCTAAAATATGTAAAATTTATGTACTATTAAAAATGTTATATGATTTTATTTATTTTTCAGTACATTAATATTCATATAAATCTAATATTTGTAGTTCAGGTAAAATATTCAAGTTAATATATATAAACTATGATATTTTATTATAATGTCGAATCATTAAAAATTTCATTATTATACATTTTGAAATGATATAGAAAAATATTAAAACTCAAGGTGGGAAGCTTCTATAAAATCTGTACAAAAAAAAAAAATGGATAGCAAAATATTTATTCAAAAAAATAAAAAATGTTTTCAAACATTCAATGTGTGTACGTACATTCAATTCCCTAAAATAATACTTAAATTTAATATTAGATAAAGAAATTATTATTTTTTTTTTTTTTGAAGCAACAAGTATAATCATACACACATATATAGAGTGTAACGTCTTGAAAATTATATGTTTCATTTTGTGAATGGAAAACTCAGATAACATGACATTTAATAAATAAATTTTTTATATATTTTTTTTTATTTTATGCATAAAAAATTAAATTTACCCAAATTTATGTATAAATAATAAGTTTTTTCCAGTTCAGACATATGCACATACATTATGTACATACATAATTTTTTATATAACATGTTATTGACTTGTATACATGTACATTATATATGTACATTATACTTTAATATTAATTTTATAAATTTAAAAAATAAAAAACTTTTTGCATTATTAGAATATTTATGGAAATTTAATGTTTCAATTTCAATAGAATCTATTTTATGTAAAACATGATGACATTTGCAAAAAAAATTTCTTATATTAGACATTGTACACTTTCTTTTTCAATTACATATTGCAAAATTTCAAATCGAAGTTATATATTTTGCAATTGACTACTTTCTTACACAAAGATATTTTTGTCGATTGAATTATCTTCGTTACAATCTAGTAGTTGAATACTATGAAATATGAAATAAAATATAACAATTTTTGATATAATAATTATGTGTATAACTTTCTTATTTCAAGAGCATAAACCTAATTATATCGAAGGCTACATTTGCGTTTACAATTAAGAACAACATACAATAACCTAAGAAAGTTTTCCATTTTATTGTTAAATTTTTTTTTTTATTATAAATTTATTAAAATAAATTCTTTTTATAACTCTAATTTTAGATTTAACAATATTGATAAATAATAAATAATTTAACGTACTTAGTACCTACTATGTTGAAATAAATTTTCGCAATTGTGTATACAAATTATTACAACTAAAAAGTTAATTTTTCGTTGAGACTTGAAACTTTTAATATTATTCTTTGAATAAAAAGTGTCTGCAAAATTAATAAAAATTTAATAAATTTTGCTGCATTCAAGATTTATTTATATAAAAAAAAAATAAATAAACATAATATATTTTCATTAATAAAATTACCTAGGGAGAAAAATAAAATAAAACTTATCTAACTTTCAAAAATTATTTGCCAAAATTTAATGACCTTTTTCAATATTTCATTTTAAATGTGTTAAAAAGAAAAAATTATCAAGTTCTTGGAATTTTTTATTTTTTTATAAATTTGTAGATAAATGTTTATTAGACTGGTTCACAAAATTTTTTTTCTTACTACCCGTGCAGATTTTGCAAGCTTACATCAAAGCCCCAAATAAGTCTTCTTGCACCATCAAGCGCAACCAATTTTTGTGATTTTGAAGATCCACCTCATTTTGTTCAAATCCGAAAATTTTTTTTCCTCTTGAAATTGTGGTTTGACTGTCTTGATAATTCTCTTAATTTTTTGGTAACATGTAAACGCTACACGAGTTATATACCTTTTTTCATAAAGTAAAAAAAAATCTTAAGGGACTTTTAAAAATAGTATAACTCGTAAGAAGGAAGGTAGCACCAAGACAGTCGATTCAGAATTTCAGGATGAAAAAAAAATGAAAAAACTTCAGAGTTTTGAAGACATAAAAAATCATTGAAACTGGTTGCGCCTGATGCAGATATAAAATTTCAAAAAATCCAAGAGGTCTTTTCCATTTTTTTGAGTTAATTTTCAAAATCTGCATGGGCGGCAATGAAATCTTAACATAACTGCTAAACTGAACCACTCTAATGTATATGTATGAAAAAAACTTTTTTATTTGGTATAAATTTAAGGTAACAAAAAAAAAAAAAAAGAAAAGAAAAATTAAGCTTAATTTTACCACATATTCTATTTAAAAGAATTTTATTATAGGTATCTCATTTAATAATTCATATTTTTCATTGAGAGAATTCATTTAGAGGGGAAATTGTTTTTTTATACAATTTTTACTTTTATAACTTTTTTTTTTTAACATTTAATAATATTGTTTCGTTATTTTTTACCCAAAATTACCTATATAATACAATGTACATAACAAAGGAATTATTTTAAATAATTTTATTTAATTTTTTGACAAAAAAAAAGAAGAAAAAGTTTAATGTTTAAATTTTAAATTGAAGTTAGAAAGAGATAAAGGTTTTTTTTCTATTTATATTTGTTTAGAATATGGTATTTTAAATATTGTCTGTCTTATGGAACTTCAATGAGGATGGTATATTTAGTTGATTAAAAATTAAACAAAAAATTATATGATATGTATATGTTATACTATAAATATCATTTGGCTCAAAAACATTGACTATATTCGTTTCACTTAAAAATTTAATTTTAAAACATTTAAATTTATCCTTTCGGGAAATTTAAAAGATTGCTCCCTTGAAATAGTTCATTTAAATTGAATTTTAAATTCTAAGGATTTATTCTATTCTACTATAAAATTGATAACATTTATGTTGTCACAGCATAATGTGAGCGCGAAAATTTATATTGAAATTTACGGACAATAAATAATTTGTAATAAAAGTAAAATGGTTTCTATTAATTTTTAAAATTCCAGCTTTCTTATGATAAGATATGCTATATATAACATTTATATAAGTATGTATATATATTTTTTTACGGCGGTAATTTCCTAACCATGTCAAATGTTTTAAAATTATAATCGTTGCGAACAAACAAATATACATTTTCTTTCCCAAGAAAAAATATAAAACCGTTCAGAATAAATTTATGAGCAATAGAGTTTCTATATTTATTGCATGGTACTTGTTGAATATTATTTTTAAATACCATTAAAGAGGATAGATACTACATACACATGTATCCATAAAGAATATAATATATATAAATATATATACTAAACTTAGGTTATTCCAAAGCTTTTTCCATTTTTGACTTGCGCTTTTTATTCCATTGGAATTTTCTTCAAATCCCCAATAATAGGGGAATTATATCTTAAATCTTTCCATGACCATTTCCTGTTATTATTATTTTCAAGTTCACAATAAATATTTAATAATGAAACAATAACATTTGTTTTAAATTCTGCCATAAGTAAAATTATATTAATGATTTATATAAAAAAAATACTTAAACTAAAAATAAATTTTGAATTTATTGATTCTTAGAAATTATAATTTACATTGTTTACAAATCAATCAATGTTTTACGTCGAATTTCAATAAATTAACGGTGTAGTATATGTAGGGCATGCAAATTTACCGACTTTTGAAATTACCGGTAATTCGATAAAAAGTTTTCATGGAACCGATTAACCGGTAAATTACCGAATTTTTAAATACTATATTTTTAATCTTTTTGAAGACATTTTTTTATTTACGTACTACTAAATAAAAAGGTTAATTATTTCAAATCAAGAATTTAATTCATTTATATTCAATTTCAATAGTTAGTACATAAATAAATGTATTTAAAAAAATATAAAAATAAAAGTTATGCAGATTCTTCACTCTTCTCTTGCGATTAGAAAAAATTCGCAAAAACACATATTGTCCAATGTGGAATTATCTAGACTTGAACGAAATTAAGTACAGATTTGGCTGCCACCGAAAAAGCTCTTTCTGCTTCCACACTCGTCGGCCGAATAGTTTTTAGTTGATTGTAAACAGATGTTAATTCCTGATAAAAATCCATTTTTTTTCATTCGCATATTAATGTAATTTTATTTGCAAGTTTTACCGGTAAAAAAAAGTGTATTTACCGGTAATTCGGTAATGCTCTTAAGGCACATTTTACCGATTAACCGGTAAACCGTAAACCGGTAATGCATGCCCTAAGTATATCGCGTTATATGTGTTATCTAATCACAGATTTTATCTTCTTTGAAATAATTTATTAATGGGCAATACTTTTAAAAGATTAATAAAATTAAAGAGAAAAATTGTTGATGAAAATAAAAGAATTATAAAAGAACTTTTAATTGTATACCTACCTATATAAAATATTATTCATCGAAAATATATTTTAATCAGGGATGTCATACTTGAAAAGTGATTCAGCGGGAAAAAATTATTAAGAAGCTAAAGTAAAATAAGATTTTCGTAACTCAAAATGTGTGCCTTCCCACTGGTTCTTATAAGAAACCAAATGTTTAGATTTTTTACTGGTGTTGGTGCAGGGTTCCCAACTCTTGACCGAGGAAAAACTGGAGAATTGAAAAAACAAAAAATGTAGATAGAAAAATAGAAAAAATAATAAATTTACGGACAATAATAATATAAATTACATTTGTGCTTCACCATTAAAAAAATTTAAGAATTTCAAATTCTGAATTTCAAATTCCTAATGTATTTTGGTAGTGTGATTTAATGTCAAAAAAAAGTTTCGCACGAAAACTTTTTTTTGACATTAAATCACACTAACAAAATACATTACTTTTTTTCATAAATTTCAAATATTAATGACAAAGCTGCCAGAGTAGGATTTTCTTTAGAGGATTTTATTACATCGGGGCAAAAATTATGAACAAAAAATTATTGTACCTACAAGGAAAATCAATTAGAATGACAGAATTTGAATTTCAAAAAATTTTTTTGTTGTGTGAATTTCAAATACACGCCTCAGCCAGAGCGTGTATTTGAGATTCACAACAACAAAAAAAAATTTGAATTTTACACAACAAAATACATTAGGAATTTGAAATTCAAAATTTGAAATTCTTAAATTTTTTAAGGGTGAAGCACAATTATTATTAACATAAACAAACGAAACATAAAATAAACCGCATATACAAAAATAATTCAAATTAGAATAAAACTTTATAAAAAGTAATATAAAATAAATACAATTATTGAAATTAGAAAAAAATTAGTTAATTAATGAGATCAATTATTTCTTAAAGGTATTAATAACTTTGTTTTGGAACAAATGATTCTATAGCCAAATGAATAACAAAGTAAAATGACATCTACTGGTGAATGGCTTATGTGAATTTCTTTTTTACTTTAAAATTATTAATTTTGAAAAAAACTGGTAAAATTTTAAAAAACCTGGAGACTGGAGTTTTAGTTGAAAAACTGGAAACTCCAGGGTAAAACACCCCAGTTGGCATCCCTGTGTTGGTGGCTTCCGGAAGATCTTGATTAAATGTTTAACATTTTCTGTTAATTTGAGGGTGAAACAAAAAATAATAGTTAAATTAATGTCATTGAGAACCAATTCAATTTAAAGATTACCAAACTTACTTAATTTTTTTTGAAGTGGTAATTAAAATAGTAATTTAAATTATGCGTACCGAAAGTTAATCGCGAACTCTCTTGTCTGGTTTTTTGTTAATATAAAGATAAAAATTATCGAATTAAGTGCTGGCGGAAATTACAAGCATAAGCGGGAAGCGGGAATAATGTAGTCTCAGCGGGAGGTTCCCGCCAATTGCGGGAGGTATGACACCCCTGATTTTAATGTGCATGTCTTCGGTAAGTTGTATTTACATTCGCAAATTTAGCTCGGTAAATGGTCCATTACATGCATCAATACACATGCAATTATAGGGAAATGTAAATTGTATTTACATATCCCTGTGATGTAAATTGTATTTACATTTCCCTATATTGTATTTACTTACTTCATTTTGAACTGCGTAATACTATAAACAAAAATAATATCTCACAATATTTCCCTTTTTTCCTTTTATCTCTAAAAAAAAGAGAAATTAAAGGATAATTAACGTGGAAAAATTCCCTTTTCTTCTTTTATCTCTAAAAGAAAGAGAAATTAAAGGATAATTAACGTATAAAAATTCCCTTTTCTTCTTTTATCTGTAAAAGAAAGAGAAATTAAAGGATAATTCACGTGTTTCTGATTATTTCTTTTGCGTTTCTGATTATCTACCTCGTTTTCATTGATTCGGTTTTTCTATAGTACTTTTGCTTCGTCCGAACGTCTCTTCTTTTGTGTTGCAGTTTTATTTCTTTGTGTTTGCATTGTATTTGCATTCCCCTCTATTCTGTAATCATTATAAAAATTTTAGAAGTTTGTAATTTTAATCAATTTTTTTTTTTATCCTTTGTTAGTAGTTTAATGAAAAATTGTTGAAATTAGGAATTTGTCACAATCACAAAATCTTTTGACAAAATTTTAAAGTTTATTCTAACGTCAAATTTTTATTTCCGGGCAAGTTTCCCAAATAAACATTAAAATCAAAAAACCAAATTTCGAAATATCTAGATTTTAATTGAATGCACTTTAATGGGTGAACCTATTCTTAAACAAAATAATACAAAATAAATTCAAAAAAGGATTGTGCAAATAAAAGAAATTGCAAAAATTGCTTTTGAAGAAAATATTTACTTTAAAAAAAACTTTTTTTTTTTATTCAAATTCAAATTTAATTTTGTTGAAAAAAATTTTATTAAAATTCTGAACATTATATGGTTTCTTCAAGGCTCCAATGCGAAAAGTGCGCTAAAATAATTATAAAATTTCTTTACTCAATAGGATCATAGTGAATGTACAATTGTATACGTAATTGAAAATTGGAAAAAGTTTGTGTTCTATAACTAAATTACTATTATGCAATTATTCCGCAATTTGTATGTTCTTTAATAATAATTCTCAGTGATAATTAGTATTAAATTCAATCTTGGATCTTTATAGATGTAAATTAGACAATAGGTCTACAACATGTCTGTCAAAATGATAAACCAAAATGTTGAAGATTAGAATAATAGATGTTTTAAAATAAACCGTCTTGAATCATGAATATAACAGAATCATTATTATGTTAAATGAATTGAACTATAATAATAGCGTTGGCAAAAAATTTTACATGCACAAACATATGTTTTAAATTTTCTTTCAAAGTTTATAAAGGACCTATGTTTTGATAATAAAAATTCAATTTGAAATAACATAAAATACGCATGCATATTTATTATTATAAAATTTATGTTGCTTTTCTTTATTCATTTTTTTTTTTTTTTATTTTGTTTAAAACAAAACCAAAGCTATTTTGCTGAATTAACATATTTACTTGAAATAATTTTATTGTCAGACATGTGTATTTAATATTAAAAGAATGATCTCATTAGCATTTACTTTGCGATATCAGTGAAATTCTACCTTGAATTATCATAAACATTATATTTCATTTACGGAATATGAGCACCACAGGTGAATATAAGTATATAACATATTCAAATTAATTCATGAAAAAAAAAAAAGGTTTCATTTAGTTATATAATATATGAATAAATATATTATTCTTATTCCATCCTTACTATACATGTATATTTTTAGATTATTTGGAAAAATTTTAAAATTTTATTTTATTTTTCTTTTATTTTTTTTATTATTCGTTGTAGGTACATAAAATCTAAAAGTACGTGGTTTTAGAAAAGTTATGTTGAAAAAAAAAAAAATTAAAATAAAATAAAAACAAAAAATCTGTGCCTAAGAGCCTCAAAATTTAGCTTGCAAAAAGTTTTTATTCAAATTTTTTTCTTTATTTTTTTTTAAATATATAGTATGTACCTACATAATTTTTCTTTTTTGCCATACAAATAGGAAAGAATAATAGAATCTATTCTAATCGAAATAAATACAGGGATTTTGAGAAAAAAGGAATGCATTCTTGAATGTCCTTTTATATAAGTTTCAAAAGACATTATGTATAATTTTCTTTTGTGTATATACTAAAAATTTCAATTTTTTTTTTAATTTATATGCATATATAATGTATTTATACATATGCTATGTATTATATATACGCAAAATTACATTGTATTGAATTGAACCTAACACATATTCAGGCCTTCACGAAGATTATAAAGAGTTAGTTAATACAAAAAAAAAAAAGATTATTCGAATATGATAGTTTTATATTCAGTTTAAAATCTATAGAAGAGAGGAATAATATGTTAAGCTCTTATGAACGACAAAAATAAATGAACAAAATTTATATTATAGTTATTTTTTCAAGGAATTCGAATTCTTGCAATTATATTCTTGCAAAGAATAAATTTGAAATATGCAACCGAACCTATATATAAATGTTTTAAAATTATTGGTGTAGAAAAATAATTGATTGTTTATTCAGATTATTTTGGTATACTGTTTATCCAAAATATTTTTAGCATAGCAATTTTTAAATTCCAAAATGACATATTATCAAATATTTTCTCGATATAAAAAAAAATAAAACTTATTGCAAAGCAACCTGACAGCTACATTTGATAGAATTATTACGCGATACACATAGAGCTCTCTAACATTATGCTCTGCACGTTTTTCTGTTCAAAAAGGACGAAACTTATGTAATATGAGCCGAAAAAAAAATCTCTTTAAATATCTTTAAATAAATAAATAAATCCAAGGTTTTAATTCAATTAAAACATAGTAGTATAGTTTAAATAAAAAAAAAAAAATTAATTAAACAATTTGGAAAGATTAAATATGTTCTTCTCTATATGTTTTTAATAAAATTGGAAATTATATTTCTAGAACAAAAGGTTCCAAAATGAATAAATTAAATATATGTATTTTACATACAGAAAACATTGTTAAAACCCAAATGGATTACGGATTTAAAAAAAAACAAAAAAACAAAAATAACCAAAAACAATTTTATTTTTTACCTAATGATAACATATTTCTATAGAAAACATATTAAAGCTATTATACCTATATTATACAGCAAAAAAAAATTCTCAAAAACTTTCGTAACTATAATGTCAAAACATTATTCAAATTTTTAATCTTGTGATTTTATATGAATTTTTAATCGATATTTTAATACTTCAGAAGTTATATTATTGCTGTTTGTTTTTTTATAGAGAGAAATAAAAATTTGTTGATATCCACAACACACTTAGAAAAACAGCTTCCTATACAATTAATTGAAATTTGTTTTAAACTTTGATGTATAAACTTAAATCATCAGGTTATTTAAATATTATTTTTTAATTATTTATACTTATAGTGTAGTTCCAAAATTAAAATTGTTTTTCTTGAATTTTTTTTTTATATAAACACGATTGCCAAGAGAGTGCTTCATGTCCATTAAATTTTCTTTTTTTACAGCAAATCCATTATTTATTAGGGAATTGACGCAAAAGCCAATAACAACAATTTAACCTTAATACATTTTGGCTGTAGAGTATATTTAGTTTGATAAATTTCTAATTTTCATTAAGTATATAATTGTTGTGATTGATGTATTATAGTGGTCTCATGAAATTTTTTTTTATTCTCATACACAATAAAATTGCAACGTCTGATATAGAAATTTATGTGAATTAAAAATTTATGTGCATACTGATTATTTTTATGGATTTTTTTTTAAATCATTAACATAAATTAATTTCTTTGGTTTTTTTTTCATTACATATTGGTAAAAAAATTTAAAAGGATAAGAGACTTTAGATTTTGCTTAGAAGAGTTAACCTTCAATTTTGAAGGCATATTGTTTATATTTATAACTAGATTCATTAATTATATTTATTTTGTTTGGTTCTGATTCTAATCACTATTTTAATGGTTCTGGGTATTTCGATTGTACTACTATAACAAAATAAGTTCAGGCTCGTTCGTTAGATTACATTTTTTATGACAATGTCATTAATTCGATGTTTATTAACAAATGACAGTGAATAGAGAGACAAGAGATTTTTTTTCAAGTTAAAATTTATTGCGACTTAATTTATATTTAAAATTTTAAAGGATTAAATTTAAATGCAGTTTCTTTTTATATATCTAATATACATTCATAATATATTCTACAACTAGGATCAATTAAGTGTAAGCAAGTTTTATTAATGCAAAAAAACAACATTTGAAGGGTTTCTAGAATGGATTTATTTGTGCTATATTTACAGAATGATGGCATTTATTGTAAAGTTTCTATTTGAAGAATAGCTTTTTTGTTCATTTAAATTGTAGTTCAAGTTCAAGTCTACTTTAGTTATGTGTTGCATATTTATAACGTTTTGCATTATTGACTATATAATTTCAAGAATATAGCAATGCAGCAACGATTTTTAAATCTAAACACTTGATGTATTGGTAGTTTCTTGCAATATAATCATAAAAATATATTAACACTATGTTTTTATTGACAAATCTTAGCATTGCATGCAGCACTTACCCTTATTATATTGATTTCGATTTTTTTATGTACTAAATACTATGTATTTAAGTATATATATAAGTAATAATCAAAAACTATATATTTTAATATTTAATTAGGCATTTTAGATTGGATTGTACCAAATAAAAATCAAATTAAAAAAAAAACTTTAAAAAAATAAACAAAGTTTGTATAAAGATAATTACGCGGAATATTTATTTTTAAATAAAATAAGAATTTGTTTCATTATTTTCTTTGATCAGGGTTTTCTAAACGTTTTTTTTTTTTTTTTTTGTGATTAGAATTTAATTTACCGATCAAATCCATTTAAGATTATAAATTTAATTCAGGAAGCTTTAAATAATAAATTAATAAATAAAATATTCTTAAATTTTGGCCAAAAATATAGTATAATAATAATATTATGGTAACAATAATACTGAAATTCACTAAAATTATTTTGAAATAAAAATAATTTAATATAAGGATTATTTTGAAAATACAAATTTACATAAATACTCGTATTTACAACCTTCACAAACCATATTTTTTTTCATATAGATTATTATATTATTAAGTAAGATTAGGTTAACTAACATTTTATATCCTTTCTTTTAAGATGGATGATACTAGGTTTAATATTTGTTAGCTCTAATTTTTCTATACTAGTATTAATTCTAACATCAAAAATAATAATTTATTTTATACAAAAAATATTCTTTTCTCTTTTGTATAATATTAATTTAAAATATTATCATGTACTTGTTAAATATTTGTATGTTCATCAAAACAGCATAATAAAAAGGAACAATTATATTGAGCATGCATGCGTGCTGTAATATAATATATTTTAAAGAAAATTCTTGATGATAAAAATTCTTTAATAAATTAATTGCATTTAGTCGTATAATTTATCGTTAGTAGTTAGTATACTTACTTTGTAAATAGAAAAATGCAATATTGTACATCAATGTTATACATTATAGTAATATTTGGTAAGAACGTATAACTATGCCTGTGTTCTGCACAAAAAAATATTTTAATATATATATCATATCATAAAGTAAGTATAAATAGAGGAATTAGTCCCATACAAAAAATTATAATAAAAATAGTGAAACAAAAAATCCATATCACAACCCCATGAGCTTTTTTTTGTATTTTTTAGACTTCCACTCTCACAAGAGCTTTTAAAACTTTAAAAATTGTTTAGAACTTTTGTTATTTTTGAAGTTTTAAGAGCATTTGTGAGAGTGGAATTCTCAAAAAATACAAAAAAACATGGGGTTGTGATATGGATTTTTTGTTTCACTATTTTTATTAGCATTTTTTGTATGGGACTAATTCCTCTATTTTTACTTCCTTTATGATCATATGTATCTAGTATCTACTGGTTTGCGGCAAATACTATAGGAAAACCTTATGATATATATAAAAGTTAATTGTAAACCTTTATTTCTGTGTTCCATCATGTGAACAAAAAGTTTGCGAAACGCTGTTTATAATAGTATAGAATGTTAAAACTTTTAGATCATTAATAAATATTTATTTGAAATTAATATTTTTTTCGAAACTTTTTAAATATACTCATATACATATATACAAGCATACTAACGTTATAGAATTAATAATTATTGCTTTGCGTATCAAAGTTTCGTCATGGTCATTGAAAATATATTTATTTATTATATGTACATTGTTGTTTACACCACCTACAACATTGAAGTTTGCTTAAGTACATAGTATAAAAAAAAATGTATTAAAAAATATATCCATATTATCATTTTATGACGTGAAAATTGATTACATTAAAATCTATATAGCTAAAAAAAATTTTAATGTGTAATTCATCACTACCAGCAATCAGAACTCAGGACTTTCCACTCCCACCGACATTTTTCTAGATTTTATGTACTGATGTGCCGCGGGCATGGACAATATGGAGAGAGAATCTCATTTTTATATTCAGGGTTATATTTTTGTTTGTCCATGGTTACTGTTGTAAACGGAGTTTTACAATTTCTAAGCTACCATAACCGTATTATAATTTATAGTTATATATTAAATAAAATTGACACTAGATCTCGATGCGGGAAACGCATAACCATCGGATATCTTCTATAATAATAATAATAATAATTATTGCCAAAGACGATCGGTAATATATGGTTTAAAATTATTTATTTATTTTTGGTCTTTAAAGCTATGGTTTCCTAGGAAAACGGTGCCGTAAAATAGCGGCCGTAATATTACGTTGAACATTCGACGTAATATAACGGCCGTTAAAATGGCAATCATATATGGTTTCCTAAAAAAGCGTTGCCGTAATATAGCGGCCGTAATATTCAATTAAAATTTAGTCATCTTCGATTTTCCAATTTAAATTTAAATTTTTTGTATTAATTTTTTTTTTTTGAACTCACCGTCACCGTAAAAAAACGTTGTATGAATATTATCACCGTAATTTTACGGCCGACATGAAATAACGGCACCGCTATATTACGTTACGTTTATCACCAACGCTCTCTAGGAAACCATTTTATATAAATTATATAGACAACGTTTTTTCTACGTCACTCACCGCTATATTACGGTCACTATATAACGGCACCGTTTTCCTAGGAAACCATAGCTTAACTGAGTAGTTTTATTATTATACCAAACAGCATTCAATTTCAATTTTACAAAGCTATATTATTTCATAGAATAATTAATAAAAAAATTTCGATTCTGAACTAAATTTGGTATTCTATCCTTTTTGCAGTACTTTATTTTTCTTTTCATTATTAAAATTTAAATTTTTGTTCAAGTATCAAAAAGTTTTTCAATCCCTCAAAGCAATATTGTGGTCATCATTTTGCTAAATGAAACTTTATAATACAATTTGCGAATATAAAAGTAAATATCAGATTGTGCAACTCTCGTCCGTACAAGGAATCAGTGCTCAATATACTATACACCATATTGGATTAAATTTTCCCTTTGAGTAATTATTCTTATTTTAATGTAGAAGTTACCAGGACCACCACAGTGGTATTCATTCTGATTCACTTTACAGTGAATAACTGATTAAAAAAGAGATCTGTTTTGATTAAGGAATTAAGGAGAGTTTTAATTATAGAATGTTAACAAACAATAAAAGAATCAGTTTTATGACATTGCTGTTCTACATATATTTTGGAAACTAAATTCAGAGACTAAGTGACACTACAATATATATAATTAAGAAAAAAAAAAAGGTTTGCTTAAATGTCAAACAGTATAATGAATATATGTTATCTAATAATGTCACCTTGGTTAATAATTACATGATCAAATGTGAAACTATTGAAAAGGTCCCATTTTTCTCAATCTTAAGTAAAAGATTAAAAAAAAAACATTTTAAATTTTTTTTCGCAATATAAAAGGCAAAGAATATTATCAAAATTTTCTATCAAATTTTCTCTATAATTACAAGGATTTATAATAATAATATGTTTTCATTTTGGATTTTATTTTAATACAATTTGCTTAAAGGGATGTTGGCTGAAAAATTTGAACCTTTTTTTTTTTTTATTTATTTATTCGAATTTTGTTTTTGTTCAATTAAATAAAGCTTAGCTAAGAAATTTTCATGCATATTAAAATATTTTCATATTTTATTTATATTGTGCAAACAAAGAACTAAAAATAAAAATTAAATTCTATTTTATTATTATATGTATGATCTAAAATATGTAGAAAACTTTTATTTTTTTTTTAAATTTATTATGCAGGTATATAGTATTGAGAGCATAATATGTAAATAAAAAACATTAATAATCAAATATGTAAATTATATTTATATGTTGATCATATTCATTCAAAGGATAATGCCGAATAAAAATTATTAACAATTTGTAACATTAACTAGTTTAAAAACCAATATGTTATGTTTTGAGTTTTAAACTATTTTTGTGTTTTTTTAGCGAACGATTAAAAAATTTATACTATCATTTATGTCAACATTACATTTTACATGTTCGGTTTTTAAAAAAGTTGCAATAAGTTACATAGTAGATTACAACACATGTTAAGAAAATTTGTTATTACATCGAGTTATGTATACACAAAAACACATAGACACGAGCAACAAAAATAGGTACCAAAACATACATACATACAAATAGGTACCAAAACATACATATTATTATTGCGTTAAATTTTGTCTGGGCGCAAAATAAATGATCTGCGCGCAAGTAAAAAAAGGGTGCGCTAGCGCGCACGCGCCCAGCTTAGAGGGAACATTGGACACGATTCAATACTTGACAAGTGTCCATGTTTTTTTGTGTATATACACAACGAGCTGTATAACAAATTTCATTTTGTATACTGTTTTAATGGGCATGTGAGAGGTAGTTGCAATCAATACATTTCCAATGCAAAAAATAAACAAAAGTTCAAAATGAAGTAAGTAAATACTCTTAATACGGAGAATGTAAATAAAATTTACTTAATTAAATAATTACATGTGTATTGACGCATGTAATAATCCATTTACCGAGCTAAATTTACGATTGTAGATACAACTTACCGATCACATGTGCATTAAAATATCTAAACAACATTGAGGTTCGAATTTAGGTTTTCCTTTTCTTAACCCGTTCATTCTATTGTACAACAAAATCTGAAGATTCAAAAAGAAAAAAAAATTTGGATACTCCTTTCTATACTGCTAGATATAATAGCTATCAAGGGAAATTTGATAATTTTTAAAACCAAACATAATCACAATAAAAAAGAAAGAATATTTACATACATAAAATAAAAAGAGCAACCGACACACCGAGATAAGAGTGCGTGCAAAAAAAGCTTATTTTAAAAGTTAATAAAATTCCTTCAATTTATTTATTTACATTTGATATAATTTAAATATTTCCTTTTTTTTTTTTCTGTAAATTGAAAATAAAATTTACTCTTTTATTTAATATTTTTTATAGGAAAAAAATTATGTTTCATAGGACTTTTGATTATTTTGTGGATATTTTTTTTTATATTCTTGAAAATTTTCCTTTTTATATATATAATATACAGTGTATGTATATTATCAAAAAAAAAATTTTACAATTTTATTTAGCTAATATCAATTCTATAAGAAAAAAAAGGTAAAAAAATTCAATGAGCCTCAAACATAACCTTGTGAAGAACACCCAAGATTTCATCGAGTGTATAGGGCACATACCCCGCAGATTCTATAAAATAATACAAATAATTTTAAAAATTATGAAAAATTTAAAAAAATATGGTATATTTTAATTTTTTTTTATTTAATTTCATAAAATTTATGTCTGGTTCTGGTAAAAAAATTACGTCACTTTTAATTAACACTCGATTATTAAGAGTTTCAGGGACGGAGCTTTTTTCCGTTTTTTTCCACATTATCTTTTTTAATTAGATAAATTAAAACACAATGTAGTTTGCTTGGTGGCTGCAACCCTTTGAAGTGGAAAAACTCGAAACAAATACGCAAGAAATTTGTTTCTTTGAAACTCTAAACATTTAATTTCAATTTCTTATTTTAAAAGTATACAATAACTAATATTGTTTTAGAAAAACTTTTTCAATAAAAATATCAGTAGGTGGATATACATATAAATATTCTTTAAACTACAACTTTACTACAAATAGCTAACTTTTAATTAATAAAGATGGTTATAATTAAAACCAAAAATATATATATATTCCGTAAAATAAAACTTATATTATTTATTCGATGTCAAAAAATGTCATTGAATCAAAATCTATATACATAGCTACATAATATAAAATTTAACATGTAGGTATAGTAAAATAATTTTGTTTAATTTAATTTCTTTAACTCGGTTGATTATTATTCATTACTGTTTTTTATTTTTATTTTTTTAATTAAAATTCTTTTTATTTCGATTTAATATACATTTGAAATATTTTTTCTCAAAAACATAATTTTTTAACTATATAAAATTGAATTTATAGATATAGCAACTATAGTTTGTTCTTTCATGTGTTTAATTTACATTATACATTGTGATAAAAATGTATCTTAATATACAAGCATTATGGGGTTGAATTAGCGGAAATAAAGTGTTTTTATTTACTTTCTTTTATTATTTGCGGTAATGTGGCGATGGTAAGTTATGTCATACCTGATACCTATGTATATGCCTTAGTCAAATGTATTTAATAATATGTATAAGAATAAGGAAATTTTTTTCATAAATTTTTTTTTTTTTAAATATAAGTGCCAAATAATCAAAATTTCTTATATTTAATTAATATTTAGGTTGAAAATATAAATGTTATGCATCATATATTATTCAAATTTTATCAACACCATATAAAAATTGTTCGGATAATATGTATACTTTAAATAAAATTAAATTTAACAAAAATTATAAATTTTTTATTATGCGATTTTAATTTTCATGACACAATATTTATAAAATTTATGTACTACATACGTTTTTCATTAGCATATAAAAAAAATTTCCCTGTGCCTATGGCATGAAAAAGAAATTTTAACATCGCTTTATATGTAAAATATAAAATAATAAAAAACAAACTGAAACGTGATATTTTATTAAATCAACCAATTTGAATTCCTTACATATTTCCTATTTTATAAATAAGAGGAAAATTATACTTTAATAATAAAATAAATATGTATTTAGAAATATATATATGTACCAATAAACAGTACACATAAGTATGTATTTATATAATACATTTATGATATGTATAACAACACAAAAACCTTAGATCTTTAATTCTCTCCAAACAGTGAGGAAATTTTTTGATTAAAATTCATTGATTTTGAATTTGTTCCCGTTTAAATTTTAATATTATGTATAATGTATATAATGTATATGTGAATATTTTTACCTTAAATATATTTATGTAACAGTCAGTATATGATTGTGGTGTGTAAAACATATGAAATTTTTTAAATTTGTCTCGCCTTTATTTTCTCAACATATATTATACATTTAACATATTATGTATATAATTTTTTGATGATTTTTTTATTCCTTGTTTAAACTTTAACTATTATAAAAATATGCAACAAATATTGAATCTTAAAGATTTTTTTACACAATATATCAGACAAGCCCAATCTGCGGCTCATGAGCTCTTTGACTTTTTTTTTGTTGCTCAATAAATTATTAAGTTTTAACTGAAATTTTGTATTTTACACTATTCAATTTTAATATAATTTTTCATATTTTCGTGCAGATATTTTTTTTGTAATTTTAAATGTATTAAATGTAATATTGAATTTTTTTTATTTAATAAATTATTGAAAGATAAGAATTTAAAAAAAAAAATGCTTTTAGCTATTAACTAATTATGATAATTAAATTTAAATTTACGTTTGCATTGATAATTTTGCGGCTCTACAGTATTTCAGTATTTTACGGTTTTCGAACATGGCTCCCCATATATAAACCTTTGAGTACCCGTACGAATATATCATTATAAAGACAAAATTCGCTTATGTGCTGTGTGAAGCAGACAGAACTCACTCAATGAGCCTTATTTTTCTGAATAATTATTCAAAAAAAAACATATCGAAATCTATACGTGAACGTGATCCAAAATTAACAAACTGAAGTTTTTGGATTGGATGCAAAACGGAAATAAGTGTAATAATAATACGCTAATTACAAATTAAGAATTACTATTATTATTAATTCAATTAATATTTATTATTCATTAGTTATTAAACCAACAAAAAAAATAATATTAAAACTAACTTCAATATTATATTTAACTTTTTTTTTTCGTAGCTAGTTAAGTATATAAAAAATCAGCATCGTTTTTTAAAGTTATTTCTTCCGTTTTTTTATATATCATTAAAGTTTTTTTCTATGTTAAAAACGAAATAATAATAAAATGAAATCATTTATTTAATTAAACTATTTTTTCTTGTTTCTTCTACTGTTTTTTAATCAAAATGAAAATTTTTTTTTCTTTATATCTATATATTTTTTTTTTTGAAAATATTCATCAACTAATTAATTCTTTTTTTTTTCTTTGCATAAATTTAAAGTTGAAGCAAAAAAGGTAGATTTTATTTTAGGGATTTTTGAAACAGATAATAAAATAAATAGAAAATTTAAAACAAAAACTATAATTCAAGTATTTTGATGAGATTCATTAAAAATGTAACCAAAAAAGTATATAAATTTAAATGTACATATATTTCTCAGAAACTGTTAGACTAAAACTGAACAATAATTCGTAACCTGTTTTCGAGCAATTTTCTAAAAAGAATTGTCTCGATTCCTTAACTTCAAAAGCTCAATATTAAGAGATATGTTACCATTGTTGACTCTTTTTCGGTAGTAAAAGATTATTCTAGATTTAAAAATATATATTTTTTTATACATAAATAAATATATGTATTTATGTATATAAAATTAAGAAGATAAAAGATATTTCTCTTTCGTTTAAATCATTATTTTAATATTTTTTATTAAAATATAGAAAGGCATTAACTTATTTCTAACACTGACCTACAAAAAATTTTTTTTTGTATTGGTGCAGATCTGTTCGCATCTGTAGTCGGTAAAGTAGTTAGTATGAACTACATTGCTGCTACTAGATGTCAGCTGACAGCTCTGGTTTACCTACAATTCTTATTTCAAATTTTTTACGGTTTTATTCAAAATCAGTCCATGTTATAACTACTTTTATGACATTAATCATATAAATTTATAATGGCAAGTAAGTCAAGAAGTTGCATTAACGATCCTGATATGTTTTGTTACATATGCGGTGAGTACATAATGAAAGATCAACGGAAACCGATATTAATGACACGGTAATTCGCTTGTATTCTGTATACTTTGGTATTGAAATTGGCAATCAAGATAAAGAGCTGATATGAAAAATGTGACTAGTTTTCTTGTATCAGCTCACAAAATATACCCAAAATCAGGTCTAAAATCTTAGGCACCAAAATGAGTGTAGGCCACTGTAATTATTAAAATTAAGAAGCTGTATTGAATTTATTATGTCAGTAAACAGTGCGCGAAATAAACTTTTGTTTATAATAAGAATTCTGAATAAAAAATAATAATGTTTAAGTTTCAGGTTCTATAATAAGATGGTTATGCCATGCCATTAAAGAAGAAATTACATATCAGAAAATTCATTGCTTTTCAAGGAAAAAATATTATTAAACATAAAGAGTCTCTTGAAATTGTTGAAAACTGTGAGAAATATAAAATTGAAAAAAAAATAAAGGAAAAAATAAATAACTGAATTTGAAGTGATCTATGTAATCATTTTAAGAAACCCACAGAATTTCAATAGAACGAAGACATAAAAAAATATGTGTCATCCTCATAAACTCACTAAAGAAGTTTAACTTCTTTATTTACTTGCAAATATTTATTTTGCTACGGACTCTGACTGATTTACTTTTGTAAGTGGAAGAGGGGGCTAAATTTTTCCTTACGAAATTTGTGTGTAATCATTTATTCTTTTTTACGTACCAAATTTGAATGAAATTGGACGAACTTTAGAAGTCGCTGGGTAGGATCAATCAATTTTTTGTTACAAAATTTATATGTTTAATTATTTACCAAATTTGAATAAAATCGGACGAACTTAAGAAGTCGTTGGGTAGGATCAATCAATTTTTTGTTACAAAATTTATGTGTGTAATCGTAACCTCTTTTTATTTACCAAATTTGAATGAAATCGGAAGAACTTTAGAAGTCCGCCCTAGGGAATGCAAAACCGGATTTTCGGATTCCGGAATTCCGGAAGTTCAAAAAATTCGGAATTCATACTTCTAAATTCTGAATTTTTCGAATTTGGTAACTTTTACTGGCGGGAATTTTGACCAATTGTTTATTTTTTTTATTATTTAGGCATAAAGCATTAAAATTCACAAAAATTGAAATCTAAGTAGCTATCGCAAGGGTGCAAATACATAAAACTTTTTTTCATATTAATCAACATTAACAAAATAAGTTGGAGTTCCGAGTTCAGTGATTTATTTGGAATTCGAAGGGAAATTAAATTTTGGGATCAAGGGGGGCCCCGAGGAACACTTTTGGAAAATCTCTAATATAACTTATTAACAACGCTGCAGGAACATTTCCAATAAAAATTCGATGAAAACTCAATGATAAAACATTGGATACTTTGTGTTTCAAATTTTTATTTTTCCATTCAGTTTATTCACTTTCGGTTTATTGAAAAGTATAAAATTTTATTTTAATAAAAAATATTTCATAATTTAATTTGTTATAATTTTAATGTTTTGAACTAAATACACTAATATTTATGTTAAAGAATAATTTAATTTAATTTTTTAATATATTAAAATTTTTATATGATATTCTGGAATAAACCGGAATTCCGGATTTCATTTCAAGACAATTCCGAAAATCCGGAATTAATTTTTTTTAAAAAAATGCAGGATCAATAAATTTTTTGTTACTAAATTTACGTGTTTAATCGTTTCCTCTTTTTATTTCCCAAATTTGAATAAAATTCTTTGTTACGAAATTTGTGTGTAATCATTTCCTCTTTTTACGTACCAAATTTAAATGAAATCTGAAATATTTTTTGTTACGAAATTTGTGTGTAATCAGTTCCTCTTTTTACATACCAAATTTGAATGAAATCGGACGAACTTTTGAAGTGGGCGTTCAGTGGAGGTCGTTAGGTAGGAGGCCAATCAAATTTTAAAATAGCCTATAACGACCCTCGATCTGAGAAATAGAAATGGTGTAAGTTTGAAAACGATCGGCTGAACAGTTTAGGAGCCTATTCGGAACAGACAAACAGACAAACAGCGTTTCTGTTTCATTTGATAGAATTTCACTAATTTGAAAAGGAAATAAACTAAATAAATATTAACAACAAAATCAGTTGATCTTTAATTCTGTTATTGTACAATTTTTTAATTCTATACTGTTTTTTTTTTGTTTTTTTGCTTTCCACACATCGTTAGTATTTTGTTATGTAGTGTAGTATCTATCGCTATTTTATTTTCGTAAATACATGCTACATGCTGCATGCTACAGGCTACAACGTCTTATATTTCCCA
Organism: Hybos culiciformis; assembly: GCA_964007475.1. Taxonomy (NCBI): domain Eukaryota; kingdom Metazoa; phylum Arthropoda; class Insecta; order Diptera; family Hybotidae; genus Hybos; species Hybos culiciformis. Next base: position 63,688,132 of record OZ023273.1, read on the forward strand.
GCTTTTTATTTGTTTTTACTTTTTAATATATGATACTACATTCTTGATACTTTTCGTTACATAGGACAGACTATTCTTGATACTTTTCGTTACATAGGACAGACTATATTCTGTCTTCTTTTTCCCCTATTTTCTCACAAAAATTTTAACAATACCTCGCTAAAGAAGTTAAACTTCAAAAAATATACGAACATTTAATGCTGTATTGTTATACTTATAAATGAAGAAAAAGTTCAAATATAGAATAATTTTCATTGAACTACAATACGTTTATTTGAAACAATACAAGACCGAAGATTGATCATTAAGCCCAAACTACTTTCGCTATTAAATTAAAAATAATAGTATGCAATTCATTGAATATTGGTAGTTTCAATTATATCATGCAGATATGAATTTGAATGAATATAGTTTACTTGCCATAACTTTTTATTTTCTTTGAAGTTAGAAAGTAGTGTTTTGCATATTAGAAGTTTGCACTATTTGCTACAAATATTATGTAGATGCGACATTTAGTGAGCCAAGCGATGGTGACTATGAATCAAAAACAATTTGACAATTTCAACAATTTAAAGGCTTTGATAGAAAAAAATTAAAAGTTATGTAACACACATACATAATATAATTTTATTTTACAGAATACATACTGTAGTATATGTATATAGAATATGCCTTAATTAAATGTTCATTTTCTTTAATTTAATTCTAATGTATTTTAATTCTAATGTATTTTATGATTTGTTCGCCCGACATCAATCTGTAGCTTTGCTTAAATTTCTTGGAAAAGACAAAAGTTATAGAAAAAAATATACATTATTATTTACTGATTTTTTTTTTCATTTAATTTAAGTTATTTTTAACTTATAATATGTTTGTCTGTTGCCTGTATATGATGAACATCATATAAAATTTCTTTTATGTATAAATAAATGAATTAAATTTTTAAGTTTTTATTCAAAAATCGATTACATCAAAATATATTTTTTTATTTTGTCTACCTACTTATACAAAATGTATATTTCCAAAAAAGAATTATACTTTCTTCTTTGATATTTTTATAAATTGATTTATTTAAAAAAAAATGAGACAAGATGAAGTGTTTTTTACATTTATTTTTTATAGAATTTCTTTATATTTATTTAACATTAGAACTATAATAACAATTTATTCGCTATACGCATTGACGATACTACGACTATTTACTTAACGAAGAAACTATAAAGAAATCACTTAAATAACTTACTACATATCTAGATAAAAAAAATAAGTAAAAAACGAGTTTTCAAAAAACTGAGGACAAGCCAAGCTGCATGAAAAAGTAGAAAATAACTTTTTCTTCACACACAGAGGTGGACTCAGATTTTTTGATTGGGACGTGATTTGATTCATGAAGAGAAAGAATATTCAAGAGAAATGTCCCAATAAAAAAATCTGAGTCCACCTCTGTGTGTGAAGAAAAAGTTATTTTCTATTTTTTCATGCGGCTTTTCCTCAATTTTTTTGAAAACTCGTTTTTTACTTATTTTTATTTTCTGCCTTTTTCACGTTAACTAAATTGTTATTACAATACATTGTTGAAGATTTATCACTAATCATATCGATGAAAATTTTTACGATGATTTACACGCTTTTTCGGGTTTTCCATCGAGTTTTCCACAAAAGCAACTTTATGCAACTCATTTCGGTCTACAACTTTGTCTCAGGTTGCAAAACGCTCAAACGCTTCCTTGGTCGGAAAAACTCCGGAAAAGCGTGTTACATGAATTTTCTTCGATTTTTTCTGCAAGTTTTCACCATTGTTGGAGAGAAAGTAATGATGCCAGTTGATAATGAACTTAATCCTGCATAATTTAGAAAACTTTTTTAACGGAAAAATTTCCGGAATAGTCGGAAAATTCCGGAAAATTTTTTCGGAAAAATCGGAAAACTTTGAATTTTTCCTGAATGGGATTTATCAGTAACAAAATTTGTACCAAATTTTCAAATGATTTTTCCCGATTTTCCGGGTTTTACATGGAAATTTTCGGTTCAAATTTTGATAGATTCAATTATCACGCGACATGAACCTTTGTGCCAAATTTCAGCTCGCTGTGATGACGAAAAGTGGGTCTACGAGAGTGTCGAAAATAGTAAAGAAATATATAAACAAACAAATTCCTGTACAAGTTAATAAAAATTGTGTCCTCAAAAATACTCTACATTAAAACCGGGACTATTATAGATTGATTATTACTAATATTTTATTTTTTTTACTAATTTTTTATTTCTTGTCATAAATATTAATGTGTACAAAGTACAAGGTACAACAAAATGTAAAAAAATTTCTTCTGAGTTATACATTAAATATTATTTACATCCATTCCATATGTTAATGCAAAAAAAAAAAAAAAAGAACTGAAAAGTGTGTGTGTACATAATTTCCATAATTCAATCATAAACACTCGTTATTTCATATAATTCACGAATTCAAAATAAAATTTTTATGTATATGTTTTCATGAATAAACAGCTACCAAATCGAATCAGGAAAAAAATATATATATATTATGTTTTTAAAAGAGAGAGAAAAAATTGTATAAAACTATATAACAAAATTGTACAGCCTTTTCCAAATTAATTTTTATTTTATTTTATTTTTGTACCGAAATAAATCACGTAAGCGGTATGTCTTTAACTTATCATATTTGGCTTTTATTATTTTTACAAAAACTTTTCTTTTTGATTTAATTTAGTGAAAATATTTTTATTTTTTTTTTATAACACCAGCCATGAGCAGACTTTGTATATAATATGTACGAAAAAAAGGAATAACCACATTAACCGCATCACTATAGTTAGTTTTTCCAAAAAAAAAAAGGCAAATTTCATTATATGGTATGTAACCATGAAATAAAATTACCTAAAATGAAAAAAAATAAAAAATAAAATCAAATAAAAAATGAAATGAAATAAAATTAAATCACTTTGTAACATTGAAAAAAAAAAAAAATTTTTTTTTGATCTTTTAACATTTTCATTTTTTGAAAGAAAAAAACAAAATTTTCTATGTAAAAGTCTTGCTCTTGTACATTATTACTTATATATAAATCTGTTATGTACGATAAGTATAATATGTATGTACAAAAAAAAAAAAAAAGAAAGAAAAATTGATTCAAATTTTCATTTTTTCTTCTTCAATAATAATAGATAAAATTTTTTGATTGATATTCAGTATAAAAGGGCTGACAACAGAAAAATACAATATTTAAAATAATTTATACAAAATTTTTATTTTGACTTAATTTTTTTTGTTCTTTTAACATAGACATATTATTTAAAATATTTGTCTTTAACCGATCAATATAGTTAATAGAAAAAAAAATATTGAACATGAAATATTTGTTAAAATTAATATAAATTTAATAATATTATATACATCATAATTTTATATACATCAACATTAAAATTGTTATGTGTTATAATATAAATATACAGTTATGTGTTATAATATAATTATGTGTACACAAAGCTCTTTAACACAAATAACTAACTCTACATATGAAAATTATGACTGAAAAGTAACACAATTCAAATTCTGCAACGAACATATATATTTCCATTTTATTAACACACACAGATAGTTCCATGATCTTCAAAAATAGAAAGGAAGTCATCAAATGTATGACTATAACACTTTCTTTTCAACATTCACGTTGTCAAATCTTTAAGCTTTTTAATATGTATTATATTTTAGTAAATCGAATATTTTGATGTAAGATTAATGTTACTGTTAATAATTGCTGTTAATGAATAAAACCAACTAGTTTATGTTGGAGTCTAGACTTTTTTTTGTCATTACCTAAAAAAAAATTAAATAAAAATTAATTCAAATAAATTGCTTAGAAAATTATTCAACACTTTTGTGATTGTGACACATTAAAAAAAAAAAAAAATCAAATTCCTAATGTAGCACTATCATTTAAAATGTACATAATAGAAATTGAATGATTCTATTATTTATAATATAGAAGTTTCTATTGTAATGAATGAACATTCACGTTGATGTACAAATACAATAATAATAATAATAGTAATGAAAAAAAAAATAATGGATGAATAAAAGAAAATGTTTGAAAATTGTAGTAAAATTACAATTAATATTCATAATGTTATACGGTTGAGTGATTTTATTGTAATTTTCTTGAAATATATAGAGAAAAAGGAAATAATGATAATAAAAAAAAAACCAAGATATTTTGGTCATCTAGAAAAGAATATAAAAGAAAAATCATTTAAAACATTTTTATTTTCTTTGTTAAAAAAAAAAATGAAATATTAAAAATATCTTTAGAAATTGCTTCAAAACTAAAAACAAAAATTTGATTGCTTTAATTATATATATATTTTATTTATTTTGAGCTTTTTATTATTTTAATTCTCATATATAAACTATTATGATGAATAAAGTTAAAGATGAGCGCATAGCCCCTAAAGAAAAATGGAAAAAAGTATTAAAATTTTCTCTATATCTATAACATCTTTTTTCAGTTTTTTGTAAATTTATTTATGAGCAAGATTGGAAAAATTTTGAAGTTGATTTTTAATTATTTAACAATTCGAAAAATATCTTTATTAAATATATATTTATTAAATTTTCTATATTTCAATAGAGAGAACTAAAGCTGGCAAGTAAAGTAGTATAGAATATAATTAATTGACTAATATAATAATACATAGGGGAGAGTCTTGCAGGTTGCCACCCCATAGTTTTTTTTATCATAACTCGTCAAAAAATTAACGTATTGTACAAAAAGTATATGCGTTGGAAAGAGAAAGTAAAAAGCTACAATCCTGGCCTATAAATCATTTGAAATCTCAAAAAATAAAAATTCTATAGCAAATTTTCAGAAGTATCTAAAATCGACCTCTTCAAATTTAGGCTTGCAGGTTGCCACCCTTTGGAAAATTGCTGAAAATGCTGAAAAACTGAAACTGAAAAATGTCTGGTTTAGAAATGTATTAAAATTTATTGAATTTCACTTGCATCCAGTGGCTGTAAACATAAAGAAATGACTGAAAATTGACATAAAAACTAAAATTGCAATATGGTATGGAATCATTCCAAATCCTCATCGCAATCAGAATTCGGTCAAGTTTAAACACTGAAACACATTTCGCGTGAACGGCTCTTCTGCATTTGTGGCACATAATAGAGTTGTGTCTACTTCCGACATTTTCTTGAAACAAATCATACAGTCATCAGTGCTTTCATCAAGGTGGCAACCTGCAAGCCTGCAAGATGGCAACCTGCATTCTGACGCAATTTTGTATAATCCATTTAAAAAAATTGCCAATTCATAATATATTTTTAATTCTTTTTGGAATATGTTAATTGAATGAAAAAGCAACACAACCCAATTATTTATATTGATTTGCTAATAAAAAAGTTCACTTTACGAGCACAGGACAAAAACACAATTTTTAATTTTTAAAGTTTTTGAAAATAATAATTCACACTTTGCTCAGTAAACGCTGTGTTATTGCGTCTGTCCGCTCCAAAAGTAGATTAAAAGTGACAACTGTTCTTTTGACGTCGATGTCAATTGGAGTTTAGTTTGTGAGACTGCTAGAATGTCAAAATACATCAGTGGTGGCAACCTGCAAGCAGTGGCAACCTCTCCCCTAATATTTAAGGAAAATGTATTTGAGATAAACAAAAAATTTTATTTCAAATGACTACACTAAACTAATTCTTATGACATTACAAAACAATATTTCAAACAATGTTCGTTATAGTCAAATGAATCAAATTTTATTAACGAAATATAAAATCATTTTTGTTTTTATTATTACATAAGTATGCTTTTATTAGCTAGCTTTAAATTTTATAATTTTAAATGATAAAACACAAAATTTGATTTCGAAAACCTAAAAGTTAAATAATTATATCAGCTGTACATACATATTGTTTTTCTATTATTATTTCTTTAAATTTCAATTTTTTATTAAATACTTCACTTCATTTCGACATTTATTTACTTAAATGTTATATTTTCAAAGCATAATAAAATAAGTATTTAAACGTCTCTAATATTTATTTTTGTTATATATAAGAAACAAAAATACGACTAAATTAAATATCTAAAACATTATATTATATACTTAATGTACAAATTCATATATAAATATTATAGATATATAAGTATATAGATGGCCAATTTGTAAATAAATTATAACATATTTTATTACTGACATCAGAAAACTTAATTATTTTACTTAAAAAATAATTTCCTATTGCCTAAAAGGATCATTAAGTGGTACTTTGTCAATCAAATAAAGTTCGTGATGAAATATTTCATCACACTCATTTTCTTTTAAGATTTTTTTATTATTTTTTTTTTTATTTTATTTTCTTCAACACACAGCGTATATGGTATAAGAAAAATGAAAAGTTGATCTGAAGAGAACAAGGTCATTATTATTTTTGTTCTTTAAGTTGATTATTTATAGTGAGTACATAGGTAGTTAATATTGATATTAAAAAAAAAAATCTTTAAAAATATATTTAACTTTTGATGTTAATAAAAAAAAACAAAAAAATTAATAATTTTATAATATAAAAAAAATTTTCTTAAAAATATAATTACTTTTTTAAAGCTTATTACTATATAGTTATTTATCAGTATTAACCAGTGATTCATATATGAAAGTTGCTACGTTATAACTCATATAATTAGAAGCGCAATTTAATTTATAAATTATAACTTTATTGAAATGAAATGGTAGAAAATTAGACTTTGCTGGTCTTACTTTCTTTAAGTCTTACAGTCAAAATTTACCTTTACTAAAATTAACGTCGCACCATTCACAGAATAGATACGTTATATTAAATGGAGTTCCGTCAAAAGTTCAAACCATAATGAAATAACGATCTTTAACATAATATTTCAAAAACTGTTTTGTCGATTAATATAATTTTTGTAATTTAGTATAAAGAGAGTTATTCTTCCTACAAAGTTCAAATGTCCCAGAATTATGCTAGAATAATAATTCAGAGGTTATGGATCCTTTATATGTCTGACTATGACTCTTAAAAATATGTTTGTATTTTCCCATAAGTGTATATGCTTACAGCTCTTATTGTTAGTCACAGCTACTGAGCTACAACATAAACGTAGCCTTATAAAAAAAAAAAAAAAAAAAAAAACAACACACACACTTAATTCAAGTGAGACAAATTTGAAAAATGACACAAATTCCAGTCCGAGGTGGGAATCGAACCCACGACCGAACACGCCGTAGGATAATGGCAATACCACTACACCATGACGGCATATATAGCTTAAATGGTAATATCGCAAGTTAAATAACAATTCAAACCTATTTAATAGTCATACCGTGATATGGATGTTATATCAAAGTTATAATTTTTACAAAATTATTTTTTTAAAAAAAAAATTCGTAAAATTTGTGTCGAATATATTGCTAAAACCGCATATTAACTAAGAGTTACGAGAAAGCTAATCTTTTCTAAAGTCATCTACTACACTAGTTCGATTTGACCAATTAATAGGAAATTAATTAAAAAAAATATATACCTGCGATAACTACCTGTTTTTCAGTGTATTATAATTCAGATTTTACTTATAAAAAAAACCAAACAAAAAGTTTTAAAAATATATAAAAACTAATTTAAGTAAAAATTAAAGTTTACGTAAAATTATATAACTATAAAGTAATAATAATGAAAATGATGATGAAAAGATTATAATTATGTAAACAAAAGATTATTCAAACAAACATTTTTGTTCGGTTTAAATTTTTCTGAAAAGTTTATTTTCAATAAAGTTTATTATAAAAATGTTGAAGAGCACTTTATTATAAAACAAAACATAAAATAGTTATTTAATTTGAATGCTTCACTCGTTTTTCATCCAAATTCAAGCCAGAAAAGTATGCACCGAGCAGGCAGATTGAGTACTTTAAACATTTTTATATTTATTTAAAAAAGTCATTAATTGTTAAATTTCAATATTCAAGTTAAATTATAATCTTTATAGTATGTATGAAAAAAGTAAATTTATGAAAACTCAGCAAACATCAACAAAAAACTGAAGAAAAAATCAAACAAACCACATCATAATAATAATGAGAATAAAAGAAGTTTTCTGGGTCATAAAAGTTTAAATAAAAAAAATATATACTTATTATTATAAAGATTCATGATTTACAAAGTCAGAGAACCAAAACAACTGAAGCTAGAAATTTGCATTCGGTTCTTTTTGTGACGTAGACACGCTACGAAAAAGGATTTTATATTTTTTTTTTCAGCCTTACACGCCATAAACATATAGCATGCCAATTTAGATATTATGAATATTCATAACCTTCTATAAAGCGCAGGGTGAAAGAGAAAAAGGTAACGGGCATAAAGAAGCATTAATAATACATATATATTTCATATTATAGGCTTTTAATTTTTATTCATCTAATTAAAAAGAATTTAAATCAAACATAATTTCACCAAAAAATTATACAAATTTTCATTTTAATAAAACTTTTCCATATACCCCTCACTATGATGTATATAACACGAAGCAACTATATGCAATGCATACCGTGCTCAACTGGTAAATAGTTCATAAATTATTATAGAAATAAACAACAATGTAAAATCACTAAAAATGTTACCAGAGTTTAGTTCGAAACTAACTTTTTTGTAATTCTGTACACTGAATTATTTTTTAGAAAACTATCGAAACAGCAATTCTCTAGTTCGACAGTCTTCTAAAATTAAAATCTAGACAAAATTCTAAACAAAGTAATAAATATATATGCATTTAAAAAAAAAAAATTAAACATAAAAAGTTATCCTCATTTTTTTTAATGTGTTGCATTTAATTCACTTTAAATTAATGCAAAAATAATATAAAATAAAAACTTTTAAAAAATAAAAAGCTTTAAATTGTTGGTTAAATATTTTCTTTTCAGATTGGTTTTAATTTAAACACATTTTACTTTCTAAGTAAATTTAAAATGTAATCTTGGAAAATTTATTATCAACAACCTAAAATCTCTGAATTTAATTGAATTATAAGAAAACTTTTTATATTAAATGCAAAACTTTAAGTGAGACAATTTAAATTTCCCCTAAATCTAGAAATGATAAATGTATACCTACGAATGTAGATTTTTATTCATTTGTTTTACATTAAGTGTGTGCGGAAAAATCAAGAATAATAAAAATTTTAAATATTTAACATGTATACAGCATTTATGTTATATATGTATGTTGCATACATCTTTTTGGTCTAGAATTATGTATAAAAGTTTTTTGTTATTCAGTAATATTATAAAAGCAATTATATGTATGTTTAATGTACTTTCATATCATGCATAAAGTAGTACATTACATACGTACATATAATAATATATTATATCCTAAATATTAATAAGTAAATAAAAGATGTAATCTTATAACTGAAATGAACAAACTCCATTAATAAAATTACATTTAATTTAATTGCAGCATTTCTTTGATAAAACCTTTAAGACTTTTATATTATATATCATAGTATCATGTAAAATTTAAAGCGAATAAATTGAAAATACGCTATTTTAGTGAAATGATTTATTAGATGTATAATTAAGTTCCTAGCTCTAATCTCTACCATTGTGCTTAAAAAATTAAGTTTTTAATAAATTGAATTATAAATTTTATGAATTTGAACAGAATGTTTCATTTTTCACAATAATGGAGCATCAGGCACATATTGAAAGGGTTTTCTAGTTTTATTTAAGCATATGCAATTAAAACTTACCGTACAGGTATATACATATATTAAATATTTTATATATTTTATAATAGTAATAGTTTGAAATAAATCTAGTACAAAATTGCATTATTGATAAGCCTGGTAGGCTAATATTGGATTGTGTCATTTTTTTGTTATCAATTTTTTTTGCCGCCCTATGAAATACGATTTATTAAAAATTTGATCGTACATAAACATAAATGTTGCACAATAATGGAGAAAAACACATCATACACATAAATTCAAAGAGTATCCTGTATAAAATGTTAGTTAGGTTATATTGAATATATGTATAACTTTAATTGGCTGTATCCATTTAAAATTTTTGTTTGAAATATAAAATGCAAAACTATTTAGTTAAGGTGCTATTAGGTACATATAATCTTTTTTATTTCAATCAAATTCATGTATTTTTGAATTCAACATTTTTGAATGGTGCCTATTTATTCTGTTCCCAAATATCGTGTATATGTAGTGACGGCACTACAAGTTTTACCTCCGGCCGTGTCAAGTAAGCCTCAGCCAGGCTGACAACGCACAGTCAATAGCTGCGCAGTTGTTAACGAAGCTGGCAGAGTGTTCACTTGACACGCCACACAAAATTTATCAAGAACGTCAAAAAATAAAAAAACTTCCCTCTTCTGAATCCGGATTTCGTTCACGACACAAGTCGTAAAAGAAGAAATAAAAAATTAACTTTTAATAAATCTAAAAGAATAAAAAGTAATTAAAAATTCAAAAGAATTTTTATTGTAAAAAGAAGGAAAAAGCAAAGTAATTTTTTAATTAAATTATTAATAGTACGTTCAGTAAGTACGGATTGTCCGTAGCTAAGGAATTCCCTTTTCTGCAAAATCCTGCAAAGAACTTCTGCAAACCCCTACGATAAGGACAGCGGTGACATTTCATTTCAAAATCATATACATTAAAAAAATTTATATGGGCATATTGAAATGTGTCATTTGTTGTATTTCAGATTTTAAAGAATAATATGTAAAATTTATTAATAATACGCTTATATTTTGTTTAAGGAAATACAAATTTAATGAAATTTCAAAAATTCTGACTTTTTTTAAATGTTTTAAAACTAACACATAAAATTTATGAAAAATAAAAATTAATACAAATTGTCTAGTAAAATGAATGAACAAAAATTGAGTGAATGTGTTTTTTTTTACATATATTTCTGTTTCCTACTCTGAATCATGATGAATATCGCTTGCAAGTTCTTTAAAGAGCAAAAAAGTACGAATAATTTACTTTTTAAAGAAGATCTTGTCTCTTTTTAACATGAATTATTACTTCCTATTCACTAGTGATTTACCGATGAAAAAGTATTTCTATTTCTGAAACTAGTGTCATGCAATTGGTGAACAAATACTAAAAGTACTATGCTAATAATTACAAGTACCTGATGCATGTTGCCGTTCTCCCTTCTTTACGAAGTTTCTTAATTTTTTTTTGTGCTAGCGAATTTGTAATTAAGAGATAAATTGTTTAATATCTCGAAAACTGAGGAAGATATCGAAAATTTTTATTTTATCTTTTCGTCTTATTTCGTCAAGTTCTATAAGAATGCATAATTAATTGAAAAAAAATCATCATAAAAGAAGTGACAATAGTTAGCTAGTATGTAAAATGTAAACTGAAAATCAAGCTGTCAAAAAGCATTCGGTATAAACCTTTTTAAAGTATATGGTTCCAATTGTTTCTATAAAAAAAAAATTTTGTGAAGTGATAAATTATAAATTAATTAAAAAAAGTTAAATAAATAATAATGAATCCAAACAAAAAAAAATTATTAATGTAGCTGTGCCAATCATTGCCAATCATGTAATGAATTTAAACAATGCTATAAATTCATTTTTGGAGATTGTGGATGATGATGATGATGATGATGAAAATGAAAGCGCAAATGATATTTGCATTTCAATATCATCAGCTACATCCTGCGTTAAAAATGAGCCAATAAGACAAGAAGATTATGTTGAAAGGGTTGTTGCTAATTATAGCAGCATCGAATTTCAACAAGCGTTTCGAATGTCAAGAGAGGCGTTCGAATTTCTACTTTCAAAGCTTTCCGAGATTCCAGAATTTAATGACATGGGGCGTCCTCAAACAAATTTTACTAATCAGGTGTTGGCAGTCATTTGGTTATTGGCGACTTCAGACTCTTACAGGTAATATAAAAATGTTTTAAAAAAATATATTTTTAGTTTGAAATTAATTACAATTAAAATGATAAACTTATATAAATTTTTTTTTTATTTTTAGATCAGTGGGGGGAAAATTTGATTACTCCAAATCCACACTTTCCCTATTTTTTTTCCGGATTATAAGATTATTGAACAAAATTTCGTGCGAAATAATCAAATGGCCTACCGCAGCAGAAATTACAAACAAAATAAATGGGTTCCAACGGAAGTCACCATTTAATAATGTTATTGGCACTTATGTACCTATAAGTCCACCAGCAGATCAGGCCATTTGGTATCGCAATAGGAACAAATTCCGTTCCATTACTTTACAGGCAATTTGTGACTCGGATATGCGATTTTTGGACTGTTCGGCTGGATATCCGAGCTCCGTTCATGATTGCAGAATTTTTAAGAAGTCGCTTATTTACGAAAAAGCTTCAGCAAATCCTGAAATGTATTTTCCCAACAGATCGGTAATTTTAGGAGATAAGGCTTATCCATTATTAAAATGGTGTATAACACCGTACATGGATAGAGGAAAGTTGACTGTGAAAGAAAAAAAGTTCAATGTAAGACATTCGGGAGCCAGAAATGTGGTAGAGAGGTCTTTCGCTCTGCTGTTTGGAAGATTCCGTCGCTTGCAACAACTTGATATGCATTGTGGAGAATGGTACGCACCAACAATTCTTGCGTGTTGTGATTTACACAACATTTGCTTGATGCACGAAGATGAATTTGTTGAAGTTTATATACAGAATGGAATTCACCAAGCTCGGCAAAGCAATTCAGGCTCATTGGAAAACAATGATGAAGAAGAAGAAGAAGAAGTGCAAGAACGAGAAGTGCAAGAAGGACAAACAATGAGAACTGAAATGTTAAATATGCTGAAATAATTTTTTTTATTAAACGGCAGTAGGCCAGGGGACCTGCCTTAACAAAACTCTCCATGGCAGTAGGCAAGGGGACCTGCCTTATCACAACTCCCCAGGGCAGTAGGCCAGGAGACCTGTCTTAACAAAACTCTCCATGGCAGTAGGCAAGGGGACCTGCCTTATCAAAACTCCCCAGGGCAGTAGGCCAGGGGACCTGCCTTAACAAAACTCTCCATGTGGAATATGCCTCTTGGGGAAACCACTTTTAAAAAAATGCGCCTATTTCTTTACCTCAAAGGTAGTGTGGAATAAAGAAAATTAATTTATTTAATATAATTTATTACATGTTTATTTATTTATCCAAATTTGTTTTTGTACTTAATTTTATTTTTTAGTTAGAGCTTCCAGTAGCAGTAACCGTTTTAGGAGCGTACGAAGGCATTATTCTATCAACAATCATTTTTAGTACTGTAGACTAGTGGTGCAAAATCTTTTATAGCCACGGGCCATTTCAAAAAACATCAGAGGGTTTGGGGCCAAATGACATTTGTCCGCGATGAAATTTGTATGGAAAACTTCGCGGACAAATGTCATTTTACAACGTCTCAACAAATGTCTCAAAATGAGCGGACAAATTACATTTTGCAAAATGACATTTGTCCGCGATTGCATTTTCAAACTTTAAGCCAAATGACATTTGTCCGCGGCGGACAAATGTCATTTGGAATCGCGGACAAATGTCATTTTGATGTCCGAATACAAAAACAAATCGCGGACAAATGTCCCGTGGACAAATGTCCAACCCCTGGGCCAAATATTACAAACATCATTCTTTCAACCTAGCTCTACATATTACAAATTTCAGTACGAACAAAACGTCTCGCAATTTATTTTCAATTTGTTCAGTAGTTTCTTTATTCCACACCACCTTTGAGGTAAAGAAATAGGCGCATTTTTTTTAAAGTGGTTTCCCCAAGAGGCATATTCCACATGGAGAGTTTTGTTAAGGCAGGTCCCCTGGCCTACTGCCCTGGGGAGTTTTGATAAGGCAGGTCCCCTTGCCTACTGCCATGGAGAGTTTTGTTAAGGCAGGTCTCCTGGCCTACTGCCCTGGGGAGTTTTGATAAGGCAGGTCCCCTTGCCTACTGCCATGGAGAGTTTTGTTAAGGCAGGTCTCCTGGCCTACTGCCGTTTAAATTCTATTGCCCTATAATTTGTCAATCAACTTGTCCATTGACGCCTTAAAAATGTCCATTGACCGTTCCATGGTAGATAAAAGTTTTTTTTTCATCTCCATATTCTGGTTAAAACGATCAGCTTGCTCCTCCCTGTTCAAAGTGCTATTGTCGTTAGCTCTTCTCACTTCCTGAAGCATGAGATCAGTATTGGACATTTTTTTCCTTCTCTTGGGTAGATTGAGATGCTCTGCTTCCAACTCTTCGGAATCATTGAAAAATACCGATACTGATGACGATGGCGGCGGTGAAGGCATATTAAAGGAGCTAGACTCCACTGTTGACAAGGGCATCATGAAATGTTCTTTCTGGAACATTTCATCGAATTCCTCCTCATATTTGAAGTATGCTGGACTATTGCCAGTCTTTTTATTGTGGTCCTTGGTCCGCGTGTATTGACCTTTTAAAGCAACAAACTTTTTTCTACATTGATCAGTCTTATAATGAAAATCATTTTTTTTCATTGCATCAGAAATATCACCCCATATCTCTGCATAGGAAGTAATTGTATCTTTAAATCGCATCATATTTGTTTTGTATTCTTGGAGCAAATTTTTTATGGCGAAGTGACTCCATTTTTTGCGCGAATTATCGGCAGCATCCACTTCAATATCTGAAGCAGCCGACGTTTCCAATATAATTTCGTCTAAAAAAAAAAGTTTATCATAATTTATAATATAAAAACAAATTTATTAATAATCCTACCTGTGAAATGTTGCACATCCATTTCGTTGAAATTATCGTTTTCTGAAAATAAAAAATAATTTTATTTTATGTTATTATAAAAAATAAAATATATTTTCTTACCCATTTTTCGTTTTTTATTTATTTTTAAATTCACAGCACAAAAAAAACTGTATAAACCTATATCCAAAGTATATGGTTTAATTCAATTTTATAAAATATATCGTCTGCTCAGAAATGAAACAACGTATGACATTTATACGTCATTATTTGACAATAGCACCATTCGATTCCTCGTACTCGATTTTATAAGTACAACTACTTTGCAATATTCTTAATGTTGATTAAAATGTGTTTTTTAGATGAAAATTGTACGCTACTTGATATTTTTTCATACGTTTTTTTTAATTTTCAAATCTTTAAATTCAAATTACTCGAAACTATACTTTTCATTATACGTTGTTTCATTTCTGAGCAGGCGATATAAATAAAATGAAAAATTTTCTATTTTTATTTATATTTATAATTATATTTATAATTTAATTTAATCTAATTTAATTTAGCAAAAGAACAAATTTTTTTATTTAGATTGACTTTTTTTGTTTGTAATAATCAAAATTATCAATGGCCAACTAAAAAGTACTCCCAGAATACGGACTATTATGGGAAATTATAAAATTACCCTTTGCAGAAGTTTTGAGGTAGGATTGCATTACTGAACGATTTTTTGTAGAAATTGTCTGTATTTAAGGACTTTAGCTGTCAGATTTTGTCTTTCACAAACTTCAGATTGTCTGCAACGTAGGATTTTGTCACTAGCTAAGGACAATCTGTACTTACTGAACGCACTATAATTACAATATACTAATAAAATTTAGAAAACAATTTATGTGAACAAAAATAATGTTTTAAAATAAAAATATTTTTTGAACAAAATTAAAACTAAAATAAATTTAAGAAATTAAATAAATTAAGGTTAAAAACAATATTTGGAAATAAAATAAGTGTAAATTAAAGAATTAATAAAATGGTGATTATCTGTGAAAAAAAGAAACCAGTGGGGAGTTTCATTTTTCACTTCAACAAAAAATCAACAGGTACAACCCAAAGTTCCAACACACAACAACATAAACCCCCACATATATAGGTATGTATTATGTATATAATCAATTATTTAATTTTTCAAATATTTTCATTGCAAAAAAAATTACTCGATAAATTATTCTACCATTTGATTTGAGTATTTTTCACCAGAGATATTTCAATTTCTTTCCATAGAACTAATTTTATTTCTATCTCTAAATATCCAAAACATTAACTATTATTTTAAAAATATCAAAATAATCTGTCTTTTAATTTAAAATTGACTTACGCCACTTTGTTAAATAAATTACTTACATACTTATATAGAATACATCATTCTTATGTAACTTGAATATAATATATACGGATAAAGAAAGAATGAGGAATAGTGTAATTTTTTCTTTTTTTTTTATTTATTTTCGTTTCCAAAAATGTCCATTGAAAATTCAATATTTGAAGAAGGTTAAAATAAATGTTTCAATATCTAAACTTATCCTATTATTAATATTATGTGATTGACATTATCTTATTGAGAAAATCTTGAATGAGAATTTTTGTGAATGTAATTTTGAATTTCGAATATTATAATTATTATACTAATACTTGATGGTATATAATAGTATAGTATAGTAATAAATTCAATAAATTTGGTTAGATTAAATGTATTTTATGTACTTAGTAGATATAATATGAACCAAATTCTGTATTTCCCACAACTTCAATATTTCAACGGAATCAATCATATGGTATTTCAAATTAAATTTTCCTATATAGCTAAAATATTACGAATAAAATAATAATGATGAATTCAGGCCAGAACGTTTGCTGGTTTTTTGAAATTATTAAAAAAATTAATTATTGAAGTCTGAACACACTCTAAAAAATAATGTAAAATTACACAAAACTTTACACTGCTAGCCACGTAAATTTGCAGTACCTACCAGGTAATAGTAGATTACAATACATGTTATGAAAATTTGTTATTAATTGCGATTTGTGTATACACACAAACACATAGACACGAGTCATATTTATATCACGAGACCGAAGGTCGAGTGATATAATATTGACGAGTGTCTATGTGTTTGTGTGTATACACAACGAGCTGTATAACAAATTTGATTAACATGTATTGTATACTGCTTTAATGAGCATGTGAGAGGGAGTTGCAAAGAGAGAATATAGAGATAATTTATAATAAAAAATAAAGATAAAAGAAAAAAAGGGAAATTTTCCACGTTAATTATACTTTAATTTCTCTTTCTTTTAGAGATAAAAGAAAAAAAGGGAAATTTTCCACGTTAATTATCCTTTAATTTCTCTTTCTTTTAGAGATAAAAGAAGAAAAGGGAAATTTTCCACGTTAATTATCCTTTAATTTCTCTTTTTTTAGAGATAAAAGGAAAAAAGGGAAATATTGTGAGTGTGAGAGATATTATTTTTGTTTATAGTATTATGCAGTTCAAAATGAAGTAAGTAAATACAATATAGGGAAATGTAAATACAATTTACATCACAGGGAAATGTAAATAATTGCATGTGTATTGATGCATGTAATGGACCATTTACCAAACCAAATTTGCGAATGTAAATACAACTTACCGAAGACATGCACATTAAAATTTTTTTCATGGAATATTATAGAATATTACGTTACAATATTACACAAATTCTGCAAATTTCCTGAATTTTTTGTACTTTTGCAAATCAAACTAAGTTTTTACACAAATTTCTATTAAAATTACATATATTCTGGAAAAGTAATATATATTTTTAATAAGTAAAGTAAAATTGGATGGTTTTGGCGTCTAAAACTACATTCTTTGAGAAATTATACATAAAATCTGTTTTTTTACGTGTGCAGTTGTAGCAAAAAGTGTTTTTAAATAAATTTCTGCTAAAATTACACTTCATTATAAAAAAAATGTAAAATTACACTGAGAATAAAAACTATAGTAATATTTAATACATTGTTGTATATTACTGACATAACTCAGTGGAAGACTCTACATCACATTGAACACAGCGGTTAAGAAAAGTATCGTAGTGATAGTACTTAGATGGCTTACCGACAAATAAAAAAAAACAATATAAAAGCTAAAAAAAAAAAGAAAAACAAAAAAATCTAAAATTCCAGCGTAATGTAATACTACAGAAATTATTTTAAAACTAACAAAGAATTGTAAAAGTACAAACCAGGTGAAAATTTACATTTTGGAAAAACATGAATTATGGTTCATGAATTATCGTTGCATAGAAAAAACCAACGATAATTCATGTAAAATCACTAAAAAATTTTACCAGTGTTGACTATAACCCTTATTGCCTTTCATCTGCCCTTGGGGGTGGACTTCAAAAGTTCGTCCGATTTCATTCAAATTTGGAACTGATTAGACACAAATTTCGTAAGAAACATTTTGTGGACCTCCTACCCTGCGACCCTTCCTGGGGGAGGACTTCAAAAGTTCGTCCGATTTCATTCAAATTTGGTATGTAAAAAGAGAAAATGATTACATACAAATTTCGTAGCAAAAAATTTGTTGTCCTACCCAGCGACTTCCCCTAGGGGAGGACTACAAAAATTTGTCCAATTTCGTTAAAATTTGGCACATAAAATAGATTAAACACTCAAATTTCGTAAAAAAAAAACTGTCCTCTTCGAATATATAGAAATCAATTTCTTTATTACGAATAACTGCAAAATATTAAAAACTAAACCACTCAACCGATCGTTTCGGAATTTACACCGTCTTTTTGTGTCGGGGTCGTTATAGGCTATTTCAAAATTTTTATGGCACCCTACCGAGAAACCTTTCCCGGGAGGAACTGCAAAAGTTCTTCTGATTTCATTCAAATTTCGTTTATAAAAAGAGGAAAAGGGTAAAAACACAAATTTGGTTAGGTTTGCAAACCTGTTTAACACTCTCAGTGCCATGTCAGTCTGTTTTGACTGACAGTGCTTTGCCGCTCGCACAACAATAATTTTTGAAAATATTCTCTTCGTACCGTTAGGATTATGATAGCAAAGAAAGAGAAAGTACGAAAAATTTTTAGTATACTGTGATTTTCGTAATAGGTAAGTTCATTTGCATAATAGTTTTTGTGTCAGTCATATTTGTCTGCAAGTGCACTATTACGGGTAAATATGTAATTTTTATTCTTATTTGAAATTGTCTCTTAGATCCACGGTCTGACAAGTTTATATTGAAAATACATTAATAATTTTAGATTTCTGCCTGACAACTGATTTTTTAACATGCCCTATGTCAGGTCGATTTGTCTGACAAAGACTTTTTTTTAAAATAAACTTGTCAGGTCAATGTGTCTGACAATAACATGTTAAAAAAGCTAGTTTTTTCTGTGGCACTGAGAGTGTTAAGGGAAGGATATTATTCGATTTCATATAATTTGAGTGTTGAATAAGTAAAAATGATAAATGTTCATTCCCCTTAGATATTTCCCCAAATTTGTAAAATAACTAGCTTCTATAATTGTCTACCAATCTGACAAGAAATATATTCCACTTAGAAAAATGAATCATTCGCAGTCCGTAGCTGAGCACGGGTTGACGGCTATATTATGTAAATGTCACATCGTTGAAACCACAGCAACATGTGTTCGGGTACAGCTAGTACATTATAATTCATAAGTTAAAATGTTTTCCCAACAAATCACAAACTAAAAATGACATCAGTGAGATTAACGAAATGAGTCAACAAAAAAATAATTATAAGTTAATTTTATACTATTGATAAACCTTGAATTGATAACATTATGAGAAAATGTTAATGTTAGCGGAAAGTTGAAGAAAATCAAGTAAACATTTTCTTATATAGCCTTTATAAATAGCCTTTACATTACAGGGCTGTGAAAGTTTAATTTTTTGTATGATTGATTGTACACGAATATACGATTCAAGTCGAATTCAACTTTTTTTGTTGATCGAATTTTATCGGTCAGAACGTACCTTAATAATGCTAATTAATTTATAATATTAAAAGAAAACGTGTAAAACGTGTTATTAAAATTTTAATCAGCTAATGCCAAGGATGTTGTATATATGGATGAAGAAATTCCTTTCTTTATACTATAAACGTTGACGTACTTTACATATGTTTTTTGCACCAAAATGTCAGTTCAAAAAAAAGAAAACTTGGACAATGCCGTTGAGCTGGCGAGCAAATTAGTTTATTGAAGCAATCTGTGCAATAGCTACTTAAACAACCGGATAAAATCAACTCAATTTTAAAATAGGAATTCACAAATTGCTTCCAGTTTAGACGAAAAATAATATTCGATAAATTTAAAAACCCGTTCAAAGTAAAACAATAATTAAAAATATACCTAATTTTTTATTTTCGAATTAAATTTTCTGACTTGACAATTTTTGAATCGGGGAGTTGAACTTTTATTCAAACTAAAGTTCTTCAGATCTTCGCGTCGGCTAGCTCGGTTCAGATTTCTAATTACTTCCAATATTTTTAAATATTTGACATAAAAAAAGTGCACCAAAATATCAGTCAAGAAAATATACAGAGTAATTAGCTTAATTTTTTTAATTCAAATGTTAGTCACAGGAATCGGATTAGGTTAGGTGTAAAATTATTTTTATTTCAAAATAAAGTCAATGGATTCCAAAAATTTCTCTAGGCGTAAGCGAAGTTTACTTGTGCAAGCTCGACTTGACTGAAACTTGTTGAGGGGGTAAAGGCGTCAAAAAATCCAAATCCAAAAATTGTTTCGGGTTTCAGAGATATGGCCCTCATAATGTAGAAAAATGTTTAAAATAGAAATGCTGAGTGGAGGACAGCTGTCGCCTCACCCCTACTTAGGGGTTTTTTGCTTCCGACTTCGCGAAAAAAAGGGCAAATCGGCACTATTTTTTTACCTCAAAGGTGTGTGGGAACAAAAAATCTAAAATAGTAAAAAAAAATATTGTATTATTATATAAAACACCCTGTACTGTTAATGTATTGGTCTCACTAACATATGTAAGAGAGATACTTCCTTCTAGAGCTGGATTTATTCGGAGGCTAATGCAGTCAGTTGAGGGAATTCAATCCTCTTCAGACTGAGGTTTTAAATCTAATATATAAAACAGAAACTGTCTTTTTGTCTGTTTCGAATAGGCTCCTAATCCGCTCAACCGATCGTATTCAAACTTACACCATGTCTTTGAATCAGGTCGAAGGTCGTTATAAACTATTTTAAAATTTGATTGGTCTCCTACCCAGGGACCCCTCTGGGGGCGTACTTGAAAAGTTCGTTCAATTTCCCACCCAGAGACCTCCTACCCAGGGACCGGCTACCCAGAGACCTCCTACCGAGCGACCTCCCCTGAGGGCGGACTTTAAAAGCTCGTCCGATTTCATTCAAATTTGGAATGTAAAAAGAGAAAATTTCGTAGCAAAAAAATGGTTGACCTACCCAGCGACTTACCCTAGGGGAGGACTTCAAAAAATTTGTCCGATTTCATTAAAATTTGGCACATAAAAATGATCAAATTACGAATAACTGCAAAATATTAAAAACTAAACCACTCAACCGATCGTTTCGGAATTTAAACCGTCTTTTTGTGTCGGGGTCGTTATAGGCTATTTAAAAATTTAAATGGCTCCCTACCCAGAAACCTGTTCCGGGAGGAACTGCAAAAGTTCTTCTGATTTCATTCAAATTTGGTTCATATAAAGAGGAAAAGGGTAAAAACACAAATTTGGTTAGGTTTGGAAACCTGTTTAAGGGAAGGATATCATTCGATTTCATATAATTTGAGTGTTGAATAGTTGAATAATTAAAAATAATAAATGTTAATTCCCCTTAGTTATTTCCCCAAATTTGTAAAATAACTAGCTTCCATAATTGTCTACCAATCTGACAACAAAAATATTCCACTTAGAAAAATGAATCATTCGGAGTCCGTAGCTGAGCACGGGTTAACGGCTATATTATGTAAATGTCGCATCGTTGAAACCACAGCAACATGTGTTCGGGTACAGCTAGTACATTATAATTCATAAGTTAAAATGTTTTCGCAACAAATCAAAAACTAAAAATGACATCAGTGAGATTAACGAAATGAGTCAACAAAAAAATAATTATAAGTTAATTTTATACTATTGATAAACCTTGAATTGATAACATTATGAGAAAATGTTAATGTTAGCGGAAAGTTGAAGAAAATCAAGTAAACATTTTCTTATATAGCCTTTATAAATAGCCTTTACATTACAGGGCTGTGACAGTTTGATTCTTTGTGTGATTGATTGTACACGAATATACGATTCAAGTCGAATTCAATTTTTTTTTGTTGATCGACTTTAATTGGTCAGAACGTACCTTAATAATGCTAATTAATTTATAATATTAAAAGAAAACGTTAAAACGTTTTATTGAAATTTTAACCAGCTAATGCAGTCAGTTTAGGGAATTCATTCCTCTTCAGACTGAGGTTTTAAATCTAATATATAAAACAGAAACTGTCTTTTTGTGTGTTTCGAATCGGCTCCTAAACCGCTCAACCGATCGTTTTCAAACTTACACCATGTATTTGAATCAGGTCGAAGGTCGTTATAGGCTATTTTAAAATTTGATTGGTCTCCACCCTGGGACCCCTCTGGGGGCGGACTTGGAAAAATCGTTCGATTTCATTAAAGTTTGGTACTTAAAAAGAGGAAATGATTATACACACAAATTTCGTAACAAATTTTGTTAACTTCCTACTCAGGGACCTACCGTGGGGGGCGGACTTGAAAAGTTTGTTCGATTCCATTCAAATTTGGTACGTAATAAGAAAAAAAATTTTACACACAAATTTCTTAACAAAAAATTTATTTTCCTTTTACCCAGCGACCTCTCCTACGGGAAATGATTAAAGACACAAATTTGGTTGGCTTTGGAAACCTGTTTAAGGGAAGGAAATCATTCAATTTCATACAATTTAAGTGTTGAATAAGTAGAAATGATAAATATTAATTCTTCTTAGATATTTTCCTTAAATTTTGCAGAATAACTAGCTCCTATAATTGTTGATCAACCTGACAACAAAAATTTCACTTGGAGAACTAAATTATTCGGAGTCCATAGCTGAATATGGTGTGTTCGAGTATAGCTAGTTTGGAATATAGTATGAAATTTATATCGCTTAATTGTAAAAATTATAAATATTGTAACTTGAAGTTAAGTAAAGTAATTAATATTTCAACAGCACTTCCGAGCATCTAATAATGGACCAATTTGTAGACATTTTTGTGAGATGACATACTTCTAGAACTCCACTAACATGAATTTGGGAAATTTTTTGGAAACAAATTATTTACAAAAAAATTTAAGGTCCCTTATTGACGTTTGTACATTCGAAAATTTTTTCAATTTATTATGTGCAGAAGTTAAACTACCGGAACCATTAGAAATTTACTAAATTATTGAAATTTTATACAAACAAAATTTTTATAGGGTACGTAGAACAGTTTCCCAATTTTTGCTCTTACAAATCTGTTGTGTTTATGTTGTAATTCATTTTTAAGTAATGAATATTAAATTGAATATGTATTTATGAATTACTCATGTAGTAAAAATTTATAAAAATCCCTAAATAAGTTGAAAATCTGAGTAGTCAGTGAGTTTAGTTTCGCTATTAAAGTTGTTAAAAAATGAAGGTGTTTATATTTGTTTGCTTGCTCAGATTAATTAATTTTTCAAAATCTTCAATTTTTGATATTGAAGGTAATATCAATATGTGTTAATAAATGTCAATAATATCAATATGCGTCAATAAATGCCAATAACTGTTTTATTGAAAATGGAATAAGTTAAATTAAAGAATTAAAATTACAAAATACCGATAAGGAGAAGTTATTTTTTTTTCTTATTTCAAACCTTCGAAGTTTGGATTTGGATAACAAAAATGGACTGAACTTAAAGCGCTTGTAATTTAAACGAATGGAAACGAAGATTAAATTTTCAGTCAAATAAAATATTTAAATAAGATATCAATAAATGACCGTATGAACCTTAAATTTTTTTTGATATTGTTCATATATTTATGACAATGCATTGTAGCAAAATTTTAGATCGATGACGGAAGTGAAGGGAAGGGAAGGCCTCTCATATAAAGAGTTTATAATAAAAACTTTGTATTTAAGGGTTGTGTTTTTACATTCTCAATTTTTCATATTTTTCAGATGATATATAGTGCAAAAATGATATGGGGGATATAATTCGCTAGATTAGTATTCATTTTCCAGTGTTTTTTCTTTTTATTTTCAACTTTTGCAACTTATTCTATATAATTCGAATTTAAATCGTTATTATTTTAATTTCGCACGATCTAGATACACTCTTCGGCAAATAATTACCTACATCAGATGAATTTAAATGCTTCTTGTTTGATGAATTGAAAATTTACGGAATTGTAATAATTATATTTTAAGAAGAAATATTATCTTTAATTGATACTTCAAATGATGAAGATCTGGAACAACTAAAAGATGCTCTTAACTAATGCAAAAATTCAATTGACAATGAACCTGATGGGTATACACAATTTAATATAACTTCTACTTTATTTACTTATTTATTTTTTAAATTTATTATAAATCTTTTCTTTTTCAAAAAAGAAGCTGCCTATAAACTTGCAGAATGCCTTATAATTCAAAATATCATATTTCCAGACCTAAAATCATTACTGCGAAAATACGTGAATTAATTTATTCGGTCTATCAACATTTACGCAAAAAAAAAATCAAAATACATTTACTTTTAATTTTAATTTTAATGCACAATAAACATAAAATTTGCACACAATAAAAAAAATATAATTAACAATTTTCACTAAAATATAATTGTTAAGCCTTTGTGAATACCATTTAGTGCTTTTGTTTGTTGTACTTCAGAAATGAAAAACTCAGTATTTTTTCAAAAAACATACAACATTTAATTTCCAAATTAATCCCATTCTTCATGGCTTTAAAAAATTATAGAAAAAAAAAAAAAAATTTAAATTATTATTAGAAAAAAATAGACTTTAAAATTTAATTTTGATGTTTACAGCAATAGATTCGAAGAAGAACTGACTCAAAAACAAATTTGTTGATATGCATTAAAAAAAGCAGAGGGAAAAATAAAAATACATTTACATAAATAAATTTCAATACAATAAAAAACAAACGGTTATGCCTTGAGCACAGCTAATACCGCAAAGCAATTTTTGACGGAATGTTCCGGAAACCTGTTCACAGCTAATTTTACCTGAAAGCAAAAAAAATCAACTGCAAACAACTGCTTTTGTTTTTTTTATAATATGATTGTGACAGAAAAATGCCGCAAACCCAAATTTCGATGCAAAAGAAACACAGTGAAAAAGGAACAAAAAAAATATTTTGTGACGCAGTCAATTCTTTCTGGAGCAAAAAAAAAATAAATTCAGTTTTCTAATTAATTATGAAATAATTTTAAGAAATTCTTTTTACAAAAAATCAATAAAAATAATATCTTGCGTTTTTTATAATTCTTATTTAAATTAATTAAGAAATAACGCAGAAAATTGGTTTTTACGGTAGCTCTAAATTGATTTGTTGTATTAGCTGTGCTCAAGGCATTAATAGTAATTTAATTTTTTTCGTCTGGATTTCACTCTAACGGATTATAAACATACTGCCCGGGTTGAAAAGCTGAATTTTCAACAGGTAATAGACCAATCTTTGACACAGGCCGTTTAAATATTCCATGTTGATTTCACACAGTAACCACTTTGACAATATTATCCATTCCAGGGTGAACATCTATGATTCTTGCAACCGGCCATTTCAAAGGACGCATGTTATGTTCAATCATAACCACGAGATCACCAATTTTTAACGTTATCTTCTCTTTATATCTTTTGGTACGTTGTTGTAATAAATGTAGATAATCTTTATGCCATGATTTGAAAAATTCTTGAGTTAACTTTTGTAATCTTTGCCAACGATCTAGACGATTTGTAACCACATCTGATACATCGGTTTCTGGTTTAAAATTCAACGCTCGGCCAATTAAAAAATGTGCTGGCGTTAATATGTTATAATCATTTATATAATTACTTTCCGCAAACAACGGCCTTGAATTCTAAATTGCTGATATTTTCTTTACTACTGTGTATAATTCTTCAAATGTTAAAAACGCATTTCCAAGATATCAAACCAAATGAAATTTAACCGATTTTAGCTGTACTCGATTAATTGGTAATTTACCCATACACTGCTGAATTGGACTTAATTTAGCTTTTACACATTTTACACATTTGGCAATGACTCTTTTAATAATTATTTTTGCTCGCAATGGCCAATATTTTTGTCTAACGAACGATAACATTGCTCTTTGACCAGGATGTATATTTTCTAAATGAATATCTTGAATGATTTTTTCGGTAAATTCGTGATCACCAGGCAATATAATTGGATGTTTTCCACTAAAATTTAAATTTGAATTATCAATGCGACCACCCACTCTCAGAATACCATAATTGTCTAGAAAAGGTTGTAATGATTGAAATGGAGACTTCGGGCCAATTTTTTTCCAGATTTGTTATTGTTATTGTTAATTAAATTATTCATGAAATTGCATTCGTTATTTCGTTGTAGAATTTCACTTCTGAATTTTTCGTGTTGTACTGACTTTATAATTGAGTTGAGAGAATGACTTAATTCTTTGATGCTTATTTCGTTGTTGGATCTATCTTGTTTATGATGGACACGAGCATTGATAATAAATCGATTAATATAAGCAAGTACTCTAATCATTCGTCGAGTGGAACTAAATTTGTGTACTAGTTGATATTTATTTTCAGGGTCGTTATTTGATCCTGAAGTAGACAAAAAAAATTGATTACTAATTCAATTTATTTGCACTATACCTTTTATTTTAAAATCGGGCCATTCAGCTTCTGATTTAATTAAAAATTCCGGTCCGTTCCACCATAATAATTGAGAATTTGAAGCAATCGGTTGGATTTTGTTCAGTTGCAATATGTCGCCATTCAACATTTAGTGACATTAAGACAATAAACCGACCATCTGAATCGCGTTGAGTAGTTTCGTTGAACAACTCTTCACAATATTGCTCTTCCTTGCTAAATGGTAACTTAGTATCGAACTTCTCTAATTCCCAAAATTTACGCATAATGGAATTAAGCTCTTCAGTGTTGCTCATATAACTTTGAATAGAATAATTTGTTTGACCAGCTCCATCACCATTAATTTTTCCAGCCACTAAACATCCAAACACAGATGCTTTTAAGAACAATTTTTTGCCATCAATCAAAATTTTATCTTCTTCTATTAAATTCAAAATATATTCTCCACCAATTAATATATCAATACAACTAGGATTTTCGAAATTTGGATCGGCTAATTTAATATTTTTATGGATTTTGAAATTTTTTAAATTAACTTTTTGTTTAGGAATTTTGTTGGAAATTTTTGGCACAACAAGAAAGTTTACATTTTGATGGTAATTTTTTATTCTTGATTTTATAGTAGCATTGACTTCGTGTTTAACCTCTAACGGCTTTTCACCTAATCCATAAAACCAATATTGATACTTTCTTTCTTGACAATCCCAAATTTTGAACTAGATTTTCTGTTATAAAGCAGCTCTCGGACCCACTGTCCAAAAGAGCTCGACATTGGATTAATTGCCCATTTGGATTTAATATTAACAATTGCAGTCAATAAAAACATGACTCTGAGTTGACACTACATGTGCAACTTCTAATTCTTCATTTTCACATTTGTTGTTTTTTACATTTTCTTGATTTTGGCCAACGTCTTTATTTTGATTAAACTGATTTGATGTTGATTTGGAAAAATGTAAAATTGTGTAATGTTTTTCATTTGGTTTACCTTCTTTGTAACATTCTCTGCATGTAAATTTACTTTTACATTCTGACCTTTGGTGATTTTTCAAACAGTTAAATAAAGTTATGTTATGCGCACTTATATCAAGCTTCAGCAACTCTGGACAATGATGAGTGCTGTGATCTTGTTTACAAACTAAACACTGAACAGCCACAACTTGATTACTCATAACAGTAGTTAGTCTATCATCATTTGATTTGTTTTTTGCAGCCTTATTTGATTTAACTTTTACTGTCGTGCATTGTTTATCATAGTTCATTCTTTCAAGAATTTTTACTCGTTCTTACAAAAACGTTCGCATTTGATCCCAAGTTGGATAAGTTTCATTTTTAATGTACATCTCCCATGATTTTCTGGTTATATTGTCTAAACGTGTTGATACCATACATACGATTAATAAGTCAATAAAATTGAGCCTGGATTTATTTTCTTTGCTTGTTCGATGTTGGCACAGTAGCAATCCACCAAAACTCAGACAGACAGGAGGGGCAGAAGGGAGGGATAGCGCAGCACCCAGGTCAGCTAATTATCATATAAATATATTATTATACATATCAACAGAATATATATTATTATATGTATCAACAGAATAAATGTTATATGTAAATTGAATTGTTGAACATAGAATTAAATCACTTAAGAATAAAAGGCAAAGAAGCGATCAACTACACTGACTATGTTGATGTTTTGTTACTCTAAAAGTCTAATCAATATTTTTCTATGCTATATGCTCATAAATATGTACATTTATTTTTCAGTGTTTCTTCAACGTAAATTATACATATAGTTTATACAGTATATTCATTTCTATGACATTAAAATCTTAGCTTTTAAATATATTGTATCTATATTATAAACATAATTACAAGTACGTCTCTACAATATATACATAAATACAAAATACTCTATTATACATCTATTCAAGAATATTTTCATAGAATCCATATAAAAATTGTTATATTTCGTGCTATGATCATCCGTGTCGTACTTGAAACAGTTGAAACTGAAATTGATTTTTTTTTTTTTTTAATCAGATATAAAATAATAAATGATGAAAATTTAAAATATAAAGATTTAATATTTTACCCTTGAAACAAAAAAAAAAATATTTATTTTCTTTTAATGTTAAAAATTAAATGAAAAATTGGCTTAATTTTTCTTTTTATTCATATTGAAAAAGAAAATCAATATTTAAATAAGGTTTATTTATGTACTTTCTTCAATATCTTGAAATCGTAATTTTTTTTTTCTGAAGAAAGTCAATATCTTAAAGCTTTTTCAAAAATTCTTCATTAGAATAAAATTCTTATTATTATTTTTTTTTTTTTCAAATTATTCCAATATGATTTTGTTACGGTTTTGGTAAGGTTTTGTTATGGAATTTAGTTTCGCTAAAAGAATTATATATAGAAACTTGGAAAAAAAAATTAATAAATAAATATAAAAATTAAAAAGCATCCAATTCCAAAAAATAATTTTTTTAAAATAGTTTAATTTTAAAATAATTAAGTCAACCTTGGTTGTTAATCATATAAATATAGTGCGGGTAAAGAGCGAATTTAAATCTAGTAAAGTTCTTCCTTCGAAACCACTAACAATGAAGGTATGATAATTTTGTTTTTTGATTAACTTTTGACGCTCATTTATTTAATGTATTCAATAGAGCAAGTCGACCCCTACTGTTTCGCATAGGTCGTAATTTTCTAACATCATCAACTTTCTAACATCATCAACCTTAATAGCTTTGGCCTTTGGTGTATTAAGAATAATCTTCTTCTTAATGTGTCTAAGTGTCAAAATATATCATTTTCAAGGAAAAAAAATCCTATTAATTTTCAGTATACACTTAATAATATTCTTATTCCCAGAGTCAATGAAGTTAGAGATCTCGGCATTTTATGTGATTACCAATTGACATTTAAACCACATGTTAATTCAATTGTAAATAAAGCAAATTCCACTCTAGGTTTTATTAAACGTTGGTCAAGAGAGTTTTGTGACCCATTTATTACTAGATTTCTTTTTACATCTCTTGTAAGACCATTGTTAGAATATGCCTCTCAAGTATGGTCACCCTTTTTTTCTGTCGACATCAATAGAGTCGAATCCGTCCAAAAAAAATTTCTTAGATTTGCATTGAGGCATCTTCCCTGGGAAGATAACTTAATCCTTCCACCGTATAGATAGCGCTTAAATCTCATTAAGCTTGAATCTCTTCAAGACAGACGTGAATTTGCTGATGTTGTTTTCATTCATCAAATTATTATTGGTGAAATTATTTCTCCTTTTATTCTGGAGAAGATCAACTTTCGAGTTAATACCAGAAGCCTCCGTACTACTAACTTATTTGAAGTTGCTTACCATAGAACCGAATATGGATGCAATGATCCCATTTCTCGAATGCTTGCTTTTGCTAATAAAAATCATCATGTTTTTGACCTTAATATCTCTAAGGCATCCCTTAAAGCTGGTTTAAAGACTAATTCTTTTTTCTCTAATAACACTGGAAGACTTTAATTAATATTTACTCTTTCTTCTAATATTCACTCTCTTCCTTTAAATTTTTTTACTAGGAAAACTATTCTTTGTGTTATGTGTTATGTCACTAGTGATTTCGTTATTTATCAGAAACGAAACTTGTTCTTAGTGTTTAATGTTTTTTTCTTTTTCTATAAGGCTTTTTTTTTCTGATGCTTGATTTAAGCATCGTTTGGTGGTTATATTAATTTTCCATTGCATGCTTCTTACCGAGCCCGCTCCTCTCATATTAGCATGTATGTGAGAGTGATGGTAAAGTTTTCATGGCAATTTATTGCCTTGAAGTGCAGTGGTGTTAAGATACACCCCCAACTCAACTCATAACTCTGTATAATGTATTAATTCACAGCATCTTAGAATATGGTTGAACAATCTGGAATTCATACTACAAATGTTATAAATTTATAATCGAAAGAATTAACAAAAAAAATATACCTGGATTTTATTCTATAAATTTGATATATACGATTATGAATATCCTAGTAGATTACCATAGTTAAAAATGTTGTCTTTATGTCAAAGAAGAAATTGTTTAGATGTGCTTTTCATTTTCAATATTATATCTGCGGTAAATTTATGAAATCGCTCAATTACTTTTATTTTTGCGTATAATATTTAAGTCAAATGTTGCTTCTAGGGTTTCTGAACCGGAAAAACCGAATCCGAAAATCCGCGGTTTTCTTCTCATGTATTCGAATCCGATATCCGCTAAAAGTATACGATATCCGTTAACTAATTTTTAAAAAAAAATTTTAAATTAGTTGCCTAGAAAATTCGAAATTTCTTGATCATTCAAATCCAATATTCGTTAAACGTAAACAATACACGATATTCGTTAAACTTTTTTTTCGTTAAACGTAAAAGAAAACACGATATTCGCTAAACTTTTTCTTCACGCCAACATCTACGGATACTGAGCGAGTATTTTCAATAACAGCTAATTTCTGCACCAAAATCAGATTACGATTATCTGATATATCGTTGAATGCGCTTGTATTTCTAAAATCGTTTTATTTAAAATTGAATAAAGATTTATAAAAATTCAATTCAAACATTATTTACTGTTTTCATTATATTAACAATTTTATTGATCGGTTATCATCGGATTCTAATTGTTGTTATAA
The DNA here is from genome assembly GCA_964007475.1 of Hybos culiciformis. Lineage (NCBI taxonomy): Eukaryota > Metazoa > Arthropoda > Insecta > Diptera > Hybotidae > Hybos > Hybos culiciformis. The sequence goes on from OZ023273.1 coordinate 63,719,550, forward strand.
CTGCTAGCTATAGTTGTATTCAAAGAAATAAATAAATAAGTTACTTCTTCAGCATTAAATTCATTTTAAATACTTCTTACAACACAAAAAATTAAATTATTTTGCGCCTTTAGAGCCCTTTATTTTTTTTCTTATATATATTAGTGCTTTGTACAACAATGTTAATAATTTATTTCTCTGAGTGCAGAAGATCGTAAAGCAGCATAGTCGTTTATTATAACAAAGTATCAAATCATTATCAAATTAAATTAAATGAAAGAAAAAATAAAATACATTTTTCTTTTTTATTTTTTCATTATTAAATTATTATGCTTAGCATACAATTCTTTTATTTAATGTTTTAATGGTTCTTATAAAAAAATACTAAAGTATCGAGATTGATAAGAGTAATGAGATTTTTAAATAAAAACAATATAAAAGAAAGAAACAAAATTTCCAGTACTCTTGAAAATAAAAGGTAAATGGTTTGCATGATTTGCTTGACCTTCTTGTGTGCATTCCTTGCCAAATAAAATAAAAAAGTCAAAAGGAAAATCGATTTTGTCATAATAACATATTTTTTTTAATAAACGTAATTACATTATAATATGTACAGTGTACATAATAAAAAAATATAAAATTTAATTTTTTTATACTATACTATAAAAAATATTTTTTTCTAGATGCACACAACTACCACTATTTTGAAAGGGAAGGTCGATTCGTAATTGGTTTCAAGAATTGGATATAGGTATAATAAAAAAAATGAGATTGTAAAATATTAAAGTATTGCATGTACGAACACATAATACAAGGCAGTGACATGACATAAGGTCATAAAATAAAATAACATTATATGATTTAAGATTTAAATTTTAATATTGATCAACTTTATTTTTAGTGTTCATTTCAAAATCAACATTAAAAATTGGATTTAAGGATTTTCATTTATAAATCTTTGAAGTTTGCTATATGTAAAAAAATTGATTAAATAATATTTTATTGAATATTGATGATAACAATGTTTGTCATATAATATTTTTAATATAATTTCTGAAGTTCCATATTTTTGGGATTCGAAATTCAAATAAATTATTATTTCTTAAATAGAATAATTGAGAGCGATTCGGTTTTTATTAGCTGGGTTTCTACATATAAATTACGTATATATCACTACAGATATTAATTTAGTATATGAATATAGAGGTCAATTATATGACCTTAAAATATTATGTGGAAAATTGAATTCTTCATTGTTCAATACATCAAATAAATTTATGTATTTGTAGAATGTACATTTACATATTATAATGAGTTTAGGAATTATGATATACAAATTAAACATTGTCATATATATAAAAGAAATAGAAAACTATATATATAATTTAAAATTAATTTGTTATATACACTAATTACATTCCAAATTCCAAATAGAATTGGACAACATTAAAAAAAACGAAAATAGATAATAATCAATTTGTTTTTGAAGTTTATATTTCGTTAGGCGCGTTGTATGATATAATTGAGTAATTCTGTAGGGGGTAAAAATTCATTTTCATTCTACTAATTCGACATTCAAAATCGAATTCGAACTGACAAGGTTTTTGACGTTTCAATACTCAAAAAAATTAGTGGTCCACTCAATCATCATTTGTCATTTATAAAAACAAAATAATTTGGCTCGACAAATTTAAATTCAAATTATTTTTTAAAAATTTTTCGTTTAAAAATTATTTAAAACTAACATTTTTTTTTTTTTCAAAATAGGTAGTTCAATAATCATTATGTTATTTATAAAAACAAAATAATTTGGCGCGAAATATTTAAATTCAAATTAATTTTAAAAATCTTTCGTTTACAAATTATTTAAAACTAAATTTTTTTTTCCAAAATAGGTAGCTCCGGTGAAATAAAGATTACCAGCCGAAAAATTTTTCGGTAGGGAGCTACGGTTACGTCGTGCGGCGCAAAATACTCAAAAAAATTTTTTTTTCCGAAATAGGTAGCTTCGGTGAAATAAAGATTACCTGCCGAAAATTTTTTGGGCAGGGAGGTACGGTTATGTCGTGCCGACAAAAATTTTTTTTTTTCAAAATTGGTAGCTGCAGTGATATTAAGATTATCTGGCGAAAAATTTTTGGGCAGGGAGTTACGGTTAGGTCGTGCCGGCGCAAAATATACAAAATTTTTTTTTGTTTTTCGAAATAGGTAGCTTCGGTGAAATAAAGATTACCTGCCGAAAAATTTTTGGGCAGGGAGGTACGGTTAGTTCGTGCCAGCGCAAAATATACAAAAAAAACACGAAGGAGTCATAGAACTGCCGACAGAAGTTTATATACTTTTTAAATCTTTTAAGAATAAACTTCTGTTGGCAGTTCTATGACTGCTTCGTGTTTTTTTATTTTTTTTTAATAAAAGGCAAGGCAAGTTTATCAGTAATAAATAAAATATTTAAAAATAAAATTAATCATTAAATGCTGTTTAAATATTCTTTTATTATTATTATTATTATTTTTATTATAATTATTATTACTATTATTATTAAATTTTTTTTTTTTTTTAAGATTTTTCCGACTATTGTATTATATATATTATGTATATTAAATATATATTATGTATATTTGCATTTTTATCAAGATTGCTTTATAATTTTATAATGAATTTTTTTAGTCATATTCGGTAATTTTCTGCCAAAAAAAAATATATATAAACGAAACAAATTAAAAAAAAAGATTTTCCTTTAAAAATAGATTAAGAATAAAAAATTAATTAAGTTGTGAAATTTGCACAGATTTTGCTTTCCTAAAATTAGTTGCGGGAAATTTTGCTTTAAAATAAATTAATTTCTACTTTTTAATGCAATAATAAAGAAAAATCTGTTTTTTTTTTTTATATTATACATAATTTGTAAGTTCATTTGAATATCAAAAGTAAGTAATCCTGATTAATGACAACAAAAAAAGTCAAATTCACACAAAATACCAATATGTTTGACTTCACTAATTCTTTATCCTTCTTATCCCTTTGTGATTGATTACCTGTTATAAAAAAAAAAAAAAAAAAAATTTGTTCATATTGTTAACAAATATTTTCCATATAAATGAGATTAATATTGAAAACACATTTTTTTTTTTGCCATTCGCAAACTTACAACACTATTTTGTCAAAAAAAAAATTTATTTTTTTTTAAATCAGTAATATAATATATGTATGAGCTATGAGGTAACTTAATTTATAAAGTTTTTTAAACTTTACTAACTTTTTTATAGAACAAAAAAAATCTATACATAAATTTGTAAAATATTATAAATAAATATTTTATAGACGAAAAGCAAATAACGAAGTTTAGATACTTATCGATCATTAAATTTATTTAAATTTAAATAAATATTCTTTTTTATTCTATAATAGCTAATATTATAATCAGAAGATGTTAAATATTATAAAACTTAAATTCAATTCAATGTAAATGAGTCGTAATGAATACGTATATTTTATTAAATTTAAATAAATCAGCTTCTTTTTGTAGGAATGTATATAATATATAGTTAGCGGAAATGTGTATAGAATTTATAGTTCTATAAATATTTACTGATTTACAATCGTTCATAAATTGAATATTAATTGAAAAGAAACTTATCCAACGAATGAAAAATTTGTTTAAATCAATTTAATGAATACTTCTAGTATTGCAATAAATATTGATGGGTTTTAAAGATTTATCCAAGTGGAAAAAAAACCTATTAAAACGTCTAGTTCTATAGTTTAATTCCAGTTTCTAATTTAAAGAATTTAGAGCATTACCTATAAATAAAGTATAGGGCTTATTTTAAACATTTCAAATTTAATATTTCCTTAAATTTTGTTTTATATTTCTAGCATCGCTCTGAATCTATGTATATAACAATGTTCTTTGAATCCAGTTTCAGTCCGCCGTTCCGTTCTTTGGGCACAGTCTGGGCTACACAAGTTTTTCAATCTTCATTTAGTCATATATAAAAATTTTTTCGTGGCTAATAAAGTACCTCCATTCGGCTCCATAAACTAAATCATCAAAGCGAAAATAAACTAACTCACGAAAAAATTTTTTTTTGTTTTTTGAGGATTTAGTTCCTTCGTTGCGATGAATTTTCTTATTTTGAGGAGTTCATTTCATATTATGGTTTAGTTATTTTTTTAAGTAAACAAGAAAATAAATGTAGTTTGGCGACTAAGTTCTTCTTTTGAAAAGATGCATTGGTTTTATATATAATATTAATTTTAATGAATTAGTTTATCGATTCAAGAACTATGAGTTAGTTTATTTTCAATTTTTATTTTAAATCTGAATTTTTTTGATGAGATAGTTCATTTTCGATTCGATGAGTTAGTAGTTAATTCATGAAGGGAGACTCTGTAAAATTATGTTCATTTTATATGAAAGTAATTTCAAATTTCTATCTCCGAAGAACTCAACTAGCCCAGGATCTCATGAATTAAAGTAAACGGGATTACGCATATTTTGAAATGAATATACGATTGAAAACGGAGTAAAAACGATATCTTATCCTATACCTGCAGGGTTAGTAAATTCAAAAATCTTCTGTAGTTCAGTCATTAAATAAATAATTTAATGTGTTAAAATAATGAATACGCACAACATATTATCATTATGTGTATTATAGAATACTACATATTACATATATATAAAATATGTTTATTATGTATAAAATAACGAACAAATATTCTATAACATAAAAAAAAAATATTACATTTAACTGTTCTGAAGAAATAATCATCAATTTTACCCCAATAATGTTTCCTGTCGACACCATTTTCATTTAATACGGTTTTATAAAAGGAAACCTTCGAAAAAAAATTCTAATAAAAATATATACGTATAACGTATAATACAAATCTCAACAATGAAATAAAAATTATCCTTTGAGATGACATTTTTATGATTTCCAAAAAATAAAAAAAAATCCATAATTGTTGTAAATGAAATACCAATTTCATAAAAAAAAAAATATCAATATAAATAAAAAAAAAAAAAATTTGTTTTTTAACTTTTTAAAGTTCTCTTTTATTGTGTTTCAATTGATCCTATTTATCATCATGATGAATAAAATTCAGTAAAATATGATATAAATTAAAAAAAAAAAATTTTAAGAAATAAGATTTATAATAAAACTTTATAATTGACGCCAAAAGCAGACTTTTTTTTTTTATTTTATTTTTTTAATAGTGAACATCAGAATTTTATTTCAAAGCATTTTAAAAAAACTTTTGTAAAAGTCGTATTTGATTTTGTAATAATATCATTTTCCTGCAGTATCATAGAATCTGTTTTTTTTTTTTCAAAGTTTAATAATTATTATTCTTGATAATTTGGAGTTTTAATAATTTCCTGAAATTTAGAAAATAAAACGCTAGAATTTTTTTTTCCACATTTTAAAACTTTTATTAATTTTTTTTTATTTAAATTTATTTACTTATTGTATTTTAAAACTAGAACTGTACAATCACCTAGAAAATTAAAATTACAATTAAAACAAAAATAATTATTATAGCCGACCTATTTTATTATTTATATATTTACAAGATATTTTTTGTAAATTTAATTATAAGATTACATTTACAATGTTTTCAATTTTATGACTTTAATATATATTTTTCATTGAAAGTTTTGATATAATATAATAAGTGTAGAAAAATAGTACTGCATACTAGAATTGTTTTTTTTTTTTTTTATAAAAAATATGATATTTATTTTTGCAATTATTATTTTAATTTTTTTTTTAATTAAAATTGAAATAGTTAAATGATATAGTATAGTATGTATAGTATATAAATAACCCTTTTTTTGTGGTCCAATAATTAGTAGTAATTGTGTTTTTAAATTAATTTCTATATTTTTATCAAAAATAAATTTGTTACTATTTTATGATCGGAAAATTTTAAATTATTCAAGATATAATATTTATATAGTAAATTAAGATAGTTGAAGCCAGAAGTGCTCAACTTTAGTTAGCCTAGGAGCTACATTTTATTTTCTTAACGAACAGAGATCTGTTCGTTATTTTTGATGTTATGCAATTCATGTGAGAGAATGATGATTTACATAAATATGTGGAGGCGAGATCGACCTAAAATTCTCATGCGATCGACTAGTTGACCACACCTGGTTTAAACAGTATAGTAATTACTGTAGTTTTTTTTTTAAATATTATTATGGTATAATATTGTAGTTTTTCCTATAATAGTTGCTAGAAAATAACATTTTAACATTTTTAGATCTTTTTTGAGTTACATATTTTTCTGGTTTAAAAGAACCTTTTTTACCACTTTCTTTTGTCTTACAAAATAAATTAAGTTAAACTTGAAAAAAAAAACAATTTTTAATTTCTCTTAGCAGTAATTTAACGCAGTATAATGTCTTATGAAAAGCAAAAAAAAAATACCAATTTTCTTTTGCGTTATGATCTTCGAACAAAGACTTTCGATCTTTTGTTCTATAAGCACAATGTAAAATTCAAAATCCTAAAATTTTTATATGCAATAATTGTTTTTGAAATGGCAATGAAAAGAAGTTCAAACAGTAGTATAGAAATAAAAATAAGCGAAAAATTTTTTTTTATTCAAAGTTTTGGTGGCAAAAGAAAATTCTTATACAGCACAAAAAGTTGTAAAAAAGATTCTTTTAAATGTGAAAAATGTAAAACTTAACAAATTTGTAAAAATATTTAACAAAAAAATTTGAAAAGAATGATTGTTTTTATTTACTCTCATGTGTATTACAGTTTACTTTACCCACAGTATATAAAAATATATATGTATACTGTACATATATATTGTACATATTATCACTGTACTGAAAAAAAAAATTCTTTCTGTTTTCTAAATAAAATAATAAAATAAAATAATAAAAGAACTTATGTCTTTTGTTACCAACAGTATCTATGTACAAGTTTGTTAAAATTATCAGTTGGAATTTCCCATTTTGAATTTTTAACATTTTATTTATTATATTTTAGATTCAACGTATTAATTAATATATATTTGGAAAAATTCTAACGTTTTTCAGTTTGACAAAAAGTACATTTTTAATTGTTATTTTTGTGCAATTGAAAAGCATTAAAAAAAAGATGCAGTAAATATGTAAATATATTCAGGTTTTTGATATAAATAATTTTGTAACTAACGAAAATCTATTCAGGTTTACCATATGGATTTCTGTAAAAATTCAAAATCAACAAAAACAACGGTACCAAGTATATAATAATTGAGTTTTCCTGAATCCCTGGGGACAATTCAAATGTTTGTATATCGTTAATAATATGATACATCTACCTATTTAAATAATAAATAAAGATATCGCCAGTTTCCAAAAATCATATTTTATTACATTTTCTATATATTATTATATTTTTAGTTGAAATTGGTCGAAACAAGCACTTAAGGGAAATGGTGTATAATCCCCTTTAAAAAAGGAATGTGAAAGAAACGCGAGAAGAAAAGAAAAAACACCCTAAAAACAGTTAATAACAGTATCATCATGGTATGGGGTTGTTTTCCACATTATGGTGTAAGTCTGATTCATTGTATCAAGAATACTATAACAAAGGAGGTTTGTCTTGAAATATTGCAAGATCAAATGCTGTCTTATACAGAAGAAGAGAGTGGCTACTACTTTGGATGATATGAAACCCACAGGAAAAGTAGTAAAAAAAAATTTTAGGGAGCTAAATTCAATAGACAATCATTGGTCTAGTGTCAAAAATTCAATAAACAAATTCGAACGTCGTAAAAATAAACAGGAGCTTTGACTTAAAAGGCTTGGTATGACATCGATTTAATATAACATGCCACAAATTGGTTAGGTCGATCCCGAGATGTTATCAAAAATAGACAATAGATTATTAAATCAATTGAACTCTGTTGAGTGTTGATATTAATGAATTTTGAAATTTTTGTATTTATTTGTGCTATTTTATTGCACATTCAAATTTATACCCAATTAAGAAAGATAATTAATAAATATAAATATAATTTCTATGTAACTTTTTAAGTATGTACTTACTTATAAAATTTTATTGAACATGGTTTCTCTCTATATCAGAAAATGTGATATTATTTTGCAAAGCAAGTACCTATACCTATATATTGTACGAGGCATAAAGATATTAGAATAATCATATTTTGACTGATTCATATTATAAATATGGAAAAAGTTATTTAACATTTAATATTTTATATTCAAAAAGTTTGAAAAGTTTCTCTTTTCAGATATTATTATCATCGCTATAATAAAGTTAAATTTTAAAGAATAATAACTTCCGTGAAAAAAGGGCTTGAAAAATATTCAGAGTCTAAAAAATGCCTTTAAAATTTAGTCTATTTCGCGCCTGAGATAAAGTTGAAGATGAACCAAGAGTAAAAATGATTTTCATTCAAAATTAATATATTCAAAAATTTTTTAAAAAATTTAAATGAATTTTGTTCAAAATTAGTATGTTATGTAGATAGATGTCGATTAGAAAAAACCATTGATTACGGATACTAAAAATTTAGTATCCTTAATTAATGAAGAAACTTAAATAAATGATTAGATTTCGATTGTTTCGAAGGATTTGAACTGGAGATTTCGATGTTATATTAGTACATGTTATATGACTATATGATATTTGTATGTGGTAAGGAAACTAAATGGTATTTGTATGTGAAGGAAACTTAAAATGTATCTGAAAAGTAACTTGTCTTAAATTGAAATATTGAAACAGATCAAACTTATTTTTTTTTTTTTTTTTTTTTCAAAATTCAATTTGTACTCGAATTATTGCAATTATAGTTGTTTTATGTTAACTTAAGTTTACTTTCAATCATATTATTAGAATTAAGTCCGAAACATTCTTAAGCAGATAGCAAATAAGCAACATAGAAAATGTATTATGCTAAAAAGTGTAATAATTTTCTTTTTTTTTTTTTTAATTTGTTTGAAAGAGGAATCTCAAATTTAACGTCCTTTTAAACAACATTATATTATTAATTTATACCAAATTTCAAATCTCAAGTGGTAAATTTTAAACAACATAAAGAATTTACAGCAAGAGTTTATTTATATTCCAGTTTCAAAATTAATAAAACTTAATACTTTTAAAATTGTTCGTTTTATTTTAGTAAAATAAAAGAAACTAAAATTATTTCGAAAACTACCTGAAATAATTCTCATGATAATGCTTTAATGCAAATTAAATTATATGAATATTTGAAGCAGAAGAAATGCAATAATTCAAGTAATGAATTTTCAGTTTATTATATCTATGATGCTTTTATCTTAAATCAGTTAAATAATAATGATTTTAATAAATTATGAATAAGAAACACAAAAAATATAATAATGGATTCATAGGTATAAAGCATAGCAAATAAATTAAAAGTTTTACAAGAATATTTCGACGAAATTAGTTTCCTTTAAAATCATTTCAGTTTTAAGTTATCAAAATTCGACATTCTATATAACTATTAATTTACTTCTGCAAATTTGAATGATTTTAATAAATTATGAATGAAACTAAAAAAATTACATACATATCACATACATACATTCAAAAGCTAAATATTTAATAATTTTTTTTTTATTAGAAATGTTATATTTTTCTTATAAGAATCATAAAGTCCTTGGTTTTCTTATTAAGCAAACAAAATTATTTATTCATTTGAAGATTAATAAGCTTATATATATAATAGTTCAAGAAAACTGTAAGAAATTCTAATATTTAAATGCAATGTCTATGTCTACATATTTCCTAGATAATTTCCTTATTAAAAGAAAAATATAAAAACAAAAGAAAATTACACTAAATGTTTGGTAAATAAAATTTTAATGGAAAATAATAATCATGAATGATGTCGCACAAATAGATTGAGACATTTTTCAAAGCTTTCAAGCGTAAAATACAGGAAAATGTAAAAGATTAATTATCTACAACAAAAATAATAATAATAATAATAGGACAGGAATAAAAAGTTCAATCAAATTTTCACGAAAGTATAGATTTTCTTTTAAAAGGACATTATGGTTGAACAATGCGACCCCTGACGAATAATCTTCTCATATACATAACGTCTGCTGAGAAATGAAACAACGTATGACATTTATACGTCATTATTTGACAATAGCACCATTCGATTCCTCGTACTCGATTTTATAAGTACAACTACTTTGCAATATTCTTAATGTTGATTAAAATGTGTTTTTTAGATGAAAATTGTACGCTACTTTATATTTTTTCATACGTTTTTTTTAATTTTCAAATCTTTAAATTTAAATTACTCGAAACTATACTTTTCATTATACGTTATTTCATTTCTGAGCAGGCGATAACTTTGTATAGTTTTGTATGTTGCTTAAGATTTTTTTTTTTGCTTAAACATCTGCTATGCTACTATCATTATGTAGAAATCATTGGAAAATCATGAATATATTATGTAAATCTATAGATATTTAGAAAACTAAATTTTTTACGAAGGATTATACAGTATAACTCATATTATTTAAAAAATTAAAAAAAAAAAAAAAAACCTCTTCAGATCTACTAGACAGATATAACATGTGTTTACCTCCTAAAATATAATATTTTATTATTAAAAAAAAAAACAAAAGATTTTAAATTTATTCTTTAGTTACATATATATGTATTTAATATTGTTTCGCCTTGAAAATTTTATAAAATCCTTGAAAAATATTTGTACTTACATACATATAAATATGAAAACAAATTTTTAATTTCCTTTGTTTTCGACAATATGGACAATTTCACACATGCATTTATATTTTCAAAAATATCTTAAACTTATTTGCATGAATAAATGAATAAAATATATATAAACCAAGTACATATTCTCAATTTGGAAAATTTATTTTCAACAGTTCCAAAGAAAATAGAAAGAAAGAAAACAGAATATTATAATTGATATAAATTTTAACATTAATATTTAATTATTTGTATATTGCACAATTTGTTTTTTAATTCACTCACGCTATTTTAAACGAAAAACTAGAATTCTTCGCAAATTTGTGCATTTTCAGAAAAATATAAAAATTAAAATAAACGTTTTGTGAATTTTGTTTTAGAAGACATATTAAATTCTAGAAATCTAGTTCCGATTCGGCATACTAAAAATTTTACTCAATGAAATAAAAACAAAAATATTTAACTTATTAATTGTAAGAATATATTTTTTGACATACTGAAAAGGTGTGTACTCATTTTTAATGCGCTGTGTTACCATTAACAGAGTATCTGACCGAATGGTAAAATTAAAAAATTTCGAAAATGATAATTAATTTGTAGTTTGATTTATATACATAGAAGTTTTCTAAATATATTATTACGTTTGCATTTATTAATAAATATTATGTCTTTATTTTCTGTACATTTTAAAATAAGTTTGTTTCATTCAAGTCTTATACTTATTTTAAAACAAAAAAGTTTAAAAAAAAATGTTTTTTAATTTTATTTTCGTGCACAATATTGGTATTTTTCCACAAAAAAAAACGTAATCTATAGAAGTTAAAAGAGCAATAAATTCCTTGTCAACAAAAATTTTTTCCAGCTATTATTAGTAAATTTCTATAAATACACGTTCTTTTTTAAGCGAACCGAATAGAAGTTATAGACAGACATCAATGACAAAGTTCCTCGAGGATCTCATTCATTTCCTTGTCATAATCGAGCAGAAAGTAACAATTTAGCAAATATAGTACGGAAGTATGCTTTTTTTACTTAGTAAATGAACGACATTCTCTCATAAAGTTCTTCCTCCTCGAAAGAAATACAGAAAACAATCTATTGAAAATTAAAAATGAATATCGTCTTTTGTCGCATTCAAAATAGTTGATGAAAAATTGAAGATTTTTGTATAGACAAAAATTTACACTGAGTGAAGTTCTATATATTACATATTTTTTTTATTTCTCTAAAAAAAACTAGAAACAATTTGCTTTTTGTTTCGAATGAAAAATTTTATAAATATCACATCTACAACATAGGTACATATTTAAATTAAAATCTAGTGCTTTGAGCAATAGCATAGCAATTATTATTTATTATTTTTGTGTTTTGATGAATAAATGGGAAAAAGTCTTCAAACTTGTTTAATTACACTCATAGTTTATATTAAGAAATTCAGAAAATAATTTCTCATATCGTTTCATTTCCCTAAATAATAATTTCTCATATCGTTTCATTTCCCTAAATGACATAATATTCATTCTTGCTTTTTAATATACCATCGAAAGATTTGTTAATTTTATTCATAATTTTACTTTTTTTTATAAATTTTAAGTGTAAAATTTATTATTATTTTTTATTGTTTCACTTAACTTAAATCATAGACATAATGTTCAAAATGTACATAAATGTTCAATTTCTACATATTATATTGTATTATAAGAAAGGGATATAAGTGATTTCTGAGATAATTGTAGAAAGTCATAAAAAAATTTCCAGTTATTTATGTAGGTATTGAGTATAATAAGGAACATTAATTTCGTTTTAATAATTTTGGTTTTTTCAAGATATATGTATGTACATGTCGTGTAGATTTTAAATATTTTAAATTTCAGTTCTTTAAACATTGATTAATAAGGATTCCTGCAATAACGTTTACTGTGATAACCTATTATAATTCATTCATATTCTAAATGTCAATATGAATTTACCATGTAACTTATCGAAATAACTCATTCCACATTTTTCATTCCATTATAAATTGGATAGCTTTAAATAAAGTGGTTTGAAAATGAATTGTTTGTAGAAAACTTAATAGTAATCCGTGGAAATCCCAAAAAAAGGTAGGTACAAATTTTCTATAATAAATTTTCAATAAAAATAAAATACCTACATATATTATGAAATTATCAAAACCATTAAAAAAAAACAAAATTAATGTCTGTATACATAAGTGGTATATAATCTAAAAAATTAAAAGTATAGATATATATTATAGTCTGTCTTCATAAAAATAACAATGTATTTTACATGTACTATATAGTGTATGTACTTTTGTATTACATTAAACAAGACTTTATATTGATACTATAAACTTTATAGTAACAACGTTAGACACTATCACAACATCAGAATCGCAAAAAAACCAATATGGGACCGATTGATCTATTGAAATATGGTAACTAGAGCTCACTTCTCCAATTAAAACATATAACATATTTTAATTTTTTTTTTTATGTAATTATTTTATATAAACATTATTTAATGAAACTAGTGAACTAGAATCTTGAAAATCAGAACTAAACCAAATATTCAGTATAGGTTTCGGTTCATAAAAGTTTCCCAAAAGGGTTATTTTATGCAAATGTTTGTCTCAGAAGTCGTTTTTTAACAGATTTCTAACATGGGTTAATTATGCATAAGACATGTTTGAAAATGTATGTTCTTACATATCATATATTATACTTGAAAACTCCAATCATCGAGCTTTAGGTTTTTTTTAATTAATGATCTTGTTATTTTCAGCATACAGTTCGACTAATTATTTTCTTAGAATTATTTTCTACCTTACTGTAAGTATTATAATTATTTTTTTTATTATCTTTTATTATTTTGGTATCCAAATTTTTATGCTATCTGTTCGCTTTCCAATTACTATTACTTCCTGCTCGATTTGAACCGAAACCGTATTTACATAATAAAACTTTTTTAAATGTTTGCCTAAAAACCTTATTAAATATTGTATAAAATATTGGATTAACCATAGAACTGGCATAACCTAACCATGTAACTACATCAAATACCCAATGTGAAATATTTTCTTCACAGTCGCCACACACAGTTGGTAATAAATTTAATACAAAAAAAGGCGCCCAAAGTATCACAAATGTAAAAAAAACAACTCCTAAAACTTTTGTAGCCTTTTGTTCAAGCCGAATAATCCGACCATGTCTTGATGAATTTCGTGAAATAACTGATGAATTTCGTGAATGATGTGGTCTTAATGTTGAATTCCTCTGTAAAAGACATGGAGATGATGGCATTTTATGAGATTTTAAATGTTCATAATTTAAATTATTGTGACTTCGAAGAGTAGCCGAACGCCGCAATGGCGAGCCACTTCCTACCGTTTGTGTTGATGTTAAAAGTGATGTTTTGGCACCTCCAAAACTAGAGCCACGTCTTTTTCGTTTTGTTGAATCCCATGTAACTACAGATACAGTCTTTGAATAACTAAGCTTACGAACAGGAGGTGATGGTATTAATAAATAATTAACGCCATCTGTAGGTGAACAAGGTGAGCTTTTCTTTAAAATTGGCGAATTCGAAATTGTTACATTTGAATTACTAATTAAGTTATTATTTATTGTAGTTGTACACGTTGTTGTAACAGTGGAAAAAATAGTAGTATCTGGTAATTTATTAGCGGCAATAATTTTAACATCTGTCTGCTTAAGATTTAAAGGCTTATCTCCAAAATAGGGACAGGTACATGGTGGTGGTAATGTTAAATAATCACCTGCAGTACCCATATGTCGATTTTCGTCATAACAATGTCGTACTTCGTGATTTTTCATTTTAGAATTATTCATTGAAATTGAAATATTATTTAATTCTTCGTATTCTTTATTTTTATTGTCATTATGAGAAAATGCATTTTTTGGTAAGCTATAATATCTTCTTCTACAAAAATTGGCAGAAGACAGAGGAAATGATAATTGTTCGCTAATATTGTTCTCGTCATACTTTTCCCCTGGGGTAGATGTTGATGCTCTTCGTTTTGAATTTGAAGAAATATTTTTTTTAAATTTAATTGACGTTGATTCATGCCTGCAAAAAAGATAAATGAGAACAAATTATTTACTTTAAAAATTTAATTGACGTTTGGAATTATTATAAGTAAGAAGAAAAACGTAAACGATGTAGGAAATGCTTATTATTTATTAACCAAGAAACAATAATTTATCCTCTTCAGAGAAAAAATAAAATAATTTGCAAATTCCTGGAAAAAACATTTCTTTCATATTGAATTGTCAGGTTTCCCTGCGTACTGAGATCCTAAATCCTATTTGTAGGTATATTTTTGAAATCAACAATGTGTAAATAATAAAGCTTTTTATACTCTCTAAATAAATTTTGGCTAGATTGTGGGTAAAAAAACTAGATTGAGCAACTAGATTGTGTGCAACTAGGATCTAGTTGGAAATCTAGCTTCCAAAATTTACCTAGATTCTAGTTAAAATGCCAAACTAGATTCCTAGTGGAATTCTAGTTACCAAGGCTAGATCTTCCATTTTTTTTACTAGAATCTAGTAACTTTTTTTTATAAAAAAAAAAAAAAAATTTATTCTAATATCTTTTTTTATTTATATTATTACAATTTCTTTATTAGATTTTTATTAAATTCTAATTTTATTTCTTACGCCTTCTTCCGGATTCGAACCTGGTTCTTTAGCATTGCAATTCGCCAACACTACCACTCAGCTACGGTATTGAAATTTAAAATGTACATAAAATAGAAAATATAAATTTGGTATACACATTTTCTTTGTGGTATGTTAGTTATTTGTAATTCTAAGGACGCAGGTTCAAATCCCGAAGACAGCAAAAAAATCTGGTATCAATAATTGAAATCTAGCAATGAGAAATAGATGATAATTGCAGAAACTAGATTTTAATAATTTTTCAAATTTGTCTAAAACTATTTTAAAACTATATTCTAGTTTTAAATTTCCGTTCTTGTAATCTAGTTTACCAAAATAACTGGAATATTAACGATCTGAAATGGAATCTATGTTCGGTAAATAATTTGTAAAATTTTACCTAGAAATCTAGCTTTTGAGAACTAGATTTTTGCGTAAACTAGCTTCTGAAACTATAAAACTATTTTCAATAATTGAATTTCCCAGTAAAAATCGTTTAACTAGATCAAAGTTAGGGATTCTAGCCAAAATTTATTTAGAGAGTATATTGACATTTCACTTTATAATCAACAATATGAATATTCTTCTAAATATAATAATTTTCTTAGAATTGAATATACATAAATAGTATGTATGTAGTATATATTATACACATCTAATTAATGAATACAGTTTTCCTTTTAGCATCACAAAAAAAAAAAAGGGTTTAACTTAATTTTCCTGAAAAAACATTATGTATATAACCCATAAAAATACTTTTTATTGTAAATAAAGAAAAAAAAACTATGTACTTCCCAATTCGATTGTTTGCAAAAAAAGAAAAAGGAAAACAATCGAAATAATATAAAATGCAAATTAAAGAATTTCTTTTTTATTAACTTAAAACTCTTGAAATAAATCAATAATAATAAATTTTCTTAACAAGGAAAAAAAATTTTTTTTTAATTCTTCAGTTTGTATGTTTTCTATCTATTCTTTTATTATTTTCTAAAAAATTGTATAAAACTAAAACCTTATAAAGTCAAATGAATATTATTTAAATTTAGAAAAAAATAAATAAAAAAAAAATTTCAAGCTACCCGATTTTATTATTTAAATATGTACTAAAAAGTAGAAAATAATACTCAGTATAATTTGCGAAAGAAAATAAATTTTTATGTTAGGGCAAATTTCAATCAAAATTTATTTTCGGACCACATTCCGACTACTTAACACAATTGGGAGCTAAACAGTTTTTTTAGGTTCCTACACAATCGACCTCACCTTCGACTCGTATAACAATTTTCTTCGAAATCCAAGTTTAGACTACTGTTTCATTATAAATTTTCTATATTTTTTTTTTTGTTTTGAGGAAAATATTTTTAAGAAAATTAAATTTCAAATAAGAAACACAGGAAATCATTTTAGAATTTATTTTCCTGTTCACTTTTAAAGAAAATAAATATAGTTAGGTAGTTTCCTTAATTTTAATTTCATAAGAAATAACATTTTCATTATAAACATAAAATACACATAGTTGAAGTTTTTTGTTGATTTTCTTTAATTCAATTCTTGTACATATTTTTATTTTTTTTTTTTGTAGTGAAATTATCCTTGTTTGCCCAAAAAATTATTAAGCTTTTTTTTTTTATTTTGTTATAATAGTAAATAATTTTTAAAAGCTTCAGAATATACTTTTGTTAAATTTAATGAATTCATGTGCTTGCTCTCAATTTTTTTTAACCCCTTTTATCTGAATATTTGGATGAATAAGTTTTTTTTAATTAAATTTATGGAGAAATTATTTCATATATTGGTGTTTTTAAATATTTTTTTTTTTTTCGATTTATCAATAAAGTTGGATATAAAATTCAATATTTTTAATTGAAATTAATAAAAAAATCTTCAACTCAAAATTTAAATTTTATTTACCTACATATTAACAATATATATAACAACAAGAAGCAATTTGGAATAAATGTAGTATTCAGAGGAATATTATGCTGAAATTTTTTTTAATTTGGCCTTTGAGAGGAAACCGCATTTTAAATAGTATGTAATTTGTAAATTTTTTTTGTAGCGACACCGAAAGCGTGTCTCTAACTCGTTAAAAATCCTAATTCCAAAAGAAAACATTTTCTAAGTTTTGTGACTAAATTGGGAACAATAAATTATATTAGTAAAAAATATTAAATCTTTTAAAAAAAGAATTATATTTACTTCTCTAAAATCCAAAAAAAAAAGTATAGACAAATTGAATTTGTTAATACGATTAAAATAAAAAAAAATTAAAAAAGTAAAGTACTCTTAAGGTGATAATATATTTTTTTTTCCAACAATTGGAGCTTGTCAAACTGAAACATTATATTACTACTATCTATATAGGTATTTAAAATATGTGATTTTCTATTTAACGATGTGGTTTTCTAACAAACACACCAAGAAAAAAAAGGAAAAATTTATAATCCTCAAAGGATAACTAAATCCTTTTCCACAATTAGATTACATAATCAGAATTGTACACATTTGAAAATTCTATATAATATATATATTTTATATTTGTTCTTAATTTGTAAGGAAAAAAAAGTTTTGAAAAAAATATTTAAGTAATTTTTTATTTTTTATATATATATACATATATATATAATATTTTTGCTTGTTATAAGATAAATTTTATTCAAAAATTTATATAAATTTTTGAATATATGAACGATAAATTTAAATTGGATGAAAAAAGTGAGAGAATATGCAAAATACACATACACAGCATATAAATGTAATTATGCTTTTTGGTATATTTTATTATTACACACATTAGAAAATTGCATTAGAGGAAAAAATAAAATATATTAAATATCTTTTTTAACTTTTATTCCACAAGAATTTAGTACTTAGATTTGTTTGACTTTGCCACAATCTAAATAAATTTCAAAATTTTTGGTTTTCGTACATTGCGTTTAATTTTTGCATATAGGAGTAAAAAAAATTTTAACAGAAATTATATTCCCCGAAATAAAATATAAATATATATACATATTTACTTTTTTTTAAATGTAAATTTTATTTATCTTTTCCTCAAGAGTTTTCACAATTTTATCCAGGCAAGGTAGGATAGGAGAATTCTACTATAATTGCAACATATATTATATATTATATCTGTTTTTTTTTGTTGTTTTTAGCTTGATAGTCAAAGTAATAAATAAGTTATTTATTGCATATGAAGTAGAAGTTTTGCTTTCTCTGTAAGTTTTGCTTTCTCTTCTTAAAGAAAATATATATATATATCATAAAAATTAGTTCACATAGTTTTGTTAACATTATCTGAAGTTGTTATTATAAGATGGTTCAAAAAAAAAGAAGAAAATTTATAGTTTTTTTTTATTTATATTGAAAGAATATTTGATCTAACTTTTTTTTTATACCAAAATTGTGTAAAAATTTATATCAAATTTATTTATCGCTATTTTATGGTAAAAATAACACATCATTTTGAACTTTTGTATTATTAAGTAAGTACATAGAAATTTTTTGTAATATAAATTTTATGGCACGCTATAAGAAAATTTGTGGTTAATCTTGACATAATTTCAAGTATTTTAAAAGATGTCAAATAAAACAATCATAGACAATGCTTTGTTAATTTTAATATTTTATGAGTAGATAAGTCGTCCTTGAAAAAAGCTTCATATAACAAGTTCCTTTTATCTAAATAAATATGAATACTAACTCGGAAGTTTCAGTTGAACATTATGTTGCGATGAATTTTAATAATGTTAAAATATCTACATTTTACATTTGACTTTTAAAGGCATATTATTGAATTCATCGTGAAAAGTTAAACTGAATAGAAAGTCCTGTTTTTCGTTGTACTAAAGTAGATGTGCAGAATAGAGAGTTCAAAAATAATTTTAAATATATTTTTTTTTAATTTTAAGATTGGTGAATTGATTATTTGATAATATTCTAGCACAAATAATATTTAACTTTGAAACATCCTAAAAGAAATTCAATTTACTGATTTAATTTTTTTTACAAATATATTTATATATATTTTCTAAATATATATTTATACATACATTTATTACTGCCTATAATTTACTAAAATAAATTTTGCTTTGTCAGATTAAATTGAAAAATTTTCATTTTCTTGTTTTTAGTTGGATAAAGTTTAATTATACGATATCAAAACAATATTTACCTAGCAAGCTGAAAATCAGGAAAATTATTTGACAGAAAATTAATAAATATTTGGACTAAAATAGAAAAAGGACTACTTTTTTTCCAGATGAATTAATATAAATCATAAGTTTTTATTTAACCTTTTCTATGTAATTACATTGATGTTAGAATAATTTGCAATAGTAGATTAATAGAGGGGTTATCAATTTAAAAAAAAAAAAAATTTGTATGTATTTTAAATTTTTTTTGCTTTTTTTCCTATGTTAGAAGATTAATTTATATGATGCAAAACCATAATTCCATTTCACATACCTCTTGCTGGTATAGGATCCTTTTGTTGACCACCTAACTCCAATTCTGTACTCTCTTGATAAAGCTCATCAATTTGTGCTGTACATCTTAGTACCAGACTTCCAATATAATTATTGGAATAACTGTTGCTACCACTTGTTGATGATGTTATTAAATTAAATATTTGACCACTAAAACTTGTTGAACCACTGCTTCCACCAATACCATACGATGGTCCTGGTATAAAATGACTTGGCAATAATACAATTCTTAAATTAATACTTGTAGTTTCTAATCCATCAATAGTTCGACTATATTCAGTT
>OZ023273.1:63739918-63781945 GCA_964007475.1 Hybos culiciformis
TGTTGATCATTTCATATTTGACATGGTTGAAGAAAAATTAACAAATTACAATTTTGCGCGCAACCGTTTTAGTTCTGCAATGTCAAAGTTCAAACGAAAACTTTATAAGTGTATCAGGTAATATTTTTTTTCATTTACTTTCGCGAAAATTAAATTAAAATAATTTTGCAGCATATTGAAAAATTCCCATGAAGAGTTTTACAAAATTTGTTATAACCGCGAAACGAAATTTTTTCAATTTTTAGCCATATTTTTCGCGGTTATGACAAAAAAAATATAAGACATTTTTCGCGGTTATGACACTTTTATTTTTTATTTCGCGGTTATGACATTCGCGGTTATGTCATGTAGCCATAATGTCCCGTGTAATTGGCATTAAAATCTTATTTTTATCAAAAAATACCGATTGCAACGACAACATTATGTAAAATTTCTAATTCTTAACAGAATTATTTAGAGATTTAGACACACGAAATATTGTTTGAATTGATTGAAAAATAATCATAAAAAACATCGGAAATCAATAAATTCTAAGTCTATAATAAATGATATATAAATAATTAAAATAAAATTAATTTTACTGTTTTCAGTTTACCAGTTATACTTGAATAAAGAACTGGCCATCCTATAACAAAGAATATGTATTCAACACACATAACACTTAGTGTACAGTACATATATTTCGTACAAAAAAAATTACCACTACAATATATAATTATAATGTACAATACTTTGTTATACATACATTATTAGATAATTTCTATTGAAATGATTTAAAAAATATTGAAATTTATTGATTTCCGACGCTTTTTATGATTATTATTTCAGTTATTTACGTACGGGCAGAATTCATTGATTTATGTGTAGATGGATCCATTCCACTGATAAACTAATTAATATTTGGTTTTTAACACACTTGATATTAAAATTTTTAATTCCCATAGTTTTCAATTTATTGCTGGATATAATTAATTCATTTGTGCCGATATTTTATCAATACAAATAAATACATAAATATAATGAAATTATTAATATTATTTAATATCATAACACTGTATACAGACATTACATGAAATAAAATAAAATTTACGTAAATAAAAAATATTTTCTTATTACATAATATAAACGAATTGGGATTTTTTTCAATCCTCAATCAACAAATGTGGAAAAAAAAATTTTTTTTATCATTATACCTTTATAAAAATGTTTTCAAGAATAATGTTAGAAATATTTTACAAAAATAACGTAAGCTTCAGAACGACAGACACAAGTGGACATTGAAATTTCTTTTTACTTTCTTAATAAATATCAAAAAATTAAGTGTATTACTCAATCCTATGAACTATATCGGAAATTTGGATAATTCATAAAATTTAATATCTGAACGTATGTACTATATATGGATGGTCTACGCTCTACGTAATCTATGTATATTAGACTATACGATTTGTCTCATCGAACTGATGTATTCGCAATCCATTATTCTATAATTCTAACTATCTAAACAAGGTGGAATTTCGTACCGATAAGAAATAAAATCTAAATCCAATACGTTTCTGTTCGCCTCTTCCGTAAAGTTATGCATTCCCTTTTTGCTACGTACTTTATTCGATGCTTATGGCTATTACCACTTGTATATACGGTATGGAAAATAATGCTTTAAATACATAAATCTAAATTTTTTATTCAATCTTTAAGATATAAACAAAAATAATTCTTCAAGTTGTTTTGAATAAAAAAAAAATAAATAAAAAAAATGTTATTTATAATTAGACTTATCAGATTTATTTTCATGTTTCCTCTTGTAAATTAATAATTGAATATAGTAGGTACATAAACCAAAAAAATCGATAGTATATTTATTCCATTCAATTTATAATCTAAAAAATAATAGAAACAAAATATTAGGTACATACAATATTTTATTTATTTATTTTTAGATTATTATTCTTTATTGGAACAAGTATATTTTTTGATCGAATAAGGTTCTAGACATACGATATAAAAGATAATTCAAAGTCAACCATTAATTCCCAAAATGACAGAAAAAAATTTTAGTTAAAACAATATAATAAATAATTAAACAATTTTTTTTTTCAACGGTTTTGCTTCTGGTAAAGGTTTAAAAAAAATATACAACTCTCTTCACATTATGTTTATTAGAAAAGGCTTGAGTGAAAAAAAATAATCATAAGAATAAATTTCTAAATGATTTAATCCTTTTATTTGCATTTGGCAAATTAAATTTTCAACTAATAAAAAAAATTATGTTTTTGCAATATGGTTTGCTTCCCTTTAACAGATGTTTATTTTTCCAACGGATTTATTAATTTTATTAAAAACAAAAACATATTAATTGTCATTTAAAACAAAATAAACATCCTAAATAATTATTATGCAAAGTAAATCATATGCTATTTGATTTTGCAGACAAAAAAAATTAATAGTTTTGTATTATATTTTAATAATTAATATTAGAAAAATGAGTTTTTGAAATGAAAATCTGGGTAAATTATAAAAATCAATGTCATGAAATTATTTGTAACCATCAATTCAAGTAATCACGTTTCAAACACAATTAAAAAATTTACACCTATAATTTGTGTCAAATCATCATCATGATGATTATATTTTTCAACATTATAAAATGTATAAACAGTTTTAATACCAATTTATTTTGTACAAATGAATTTTGTTCAATTTCTATAATTTTTTTTATAATAATATATTATATATATAGTGTGAAAAAAAAAGGTAATAAAATATTTATTAAAAAGTTTTGAAAAAAAAAATGTTTTAAATATTTTCTTTTTACCTTGAGTTCATCAACATTTTATTTGACATAATTAAAAACTAATTAACTTTTATTTATTTCTAAGAATTCCAATTTTATTTTATGTGAACATAAAAATTTACAATATTCCCCCATTTAATTTAACTTTCTATATATATAATATATTATATATATAATATTTAAATATATGCATAAATATGTATATATGTATATAGAGATTGACACGTGAGTTATCTAATTTTTCTAAATATTATTAATTTTTTTTATTTATTTTTTTCATAATTTTACTCTGGATAAAGTTTGATTGTAAATTATATTATTGAAATTCTTCTATCTTTAAAAATTTTTAAGCCGAAAATAGAAATATTAATAAATAAATAAATTATTCATAATACAAAATAAATAAATCATGTCAATAAAATAGGATGAATAAAAATATATTATTGGGGTGTTTTAACGTAAGTATATACTACTAAAGCTTTAATAATTAATATATATGTAGAAATGTTTACTTAAAGGTCAAATAAAAAATCCTTGAATGGATTTTGCTGGGTAAGCAAAATAAATTTCGATAAATTTGAGTGTATGTGTTTTTTTTTTTTTTTAAATTAAAATATACATTTCGAATTAATTGTTTACAAAAGAAAAGTTGCATTAAAATTGTTAACAGTGTATTATATTTATATTATATTATTATATATTTATGTAGTAGACTTATCATTTTGACTTTTATTAATTCATGAACATATATTTCCAAAATATATGCTCTTATTTCTTCACAACTGATAAATAATAAGATAATTGCTTACATTTGAAATACCAATGTTATATACTATTCAGTTTATTCAATCCACGCATACTAGCTTTATAATTTTTATTTATATATTCTTTCTAAAGTTTTGTATATATTATATAATGTACCTATACGGTGCTTTTACGTATAATGGAAATGAAGTTGATACAATCCATCATTTGATGAACAGACGAATTATCTCAAAATGGTTTAAAATTGTCAGCAATAAAATGCATGTATTATAAACAAATAGAGATCAGTCTAAATTTAAAGATTTTAGCGCTTATAATAGTTGTTACATGTTACCTAGGAACGATATTTTCAATAACACATAATTATTTAGAATTTTTTAAATTGATAAAACCCTAGTTTTATTATTATGTTCTGAAACAAAAGTTCATAAAGTTTCAAATTCCTAAAAGAAACTATTAAATGTTAAATGTATATAGGCGGAGAGTCGAATGAACATTTTTAATGAAACCATTTATTTTTTGTTCAAACAAAGAAGTGGACATATACAAGGTATTTTCGTAAATCCGTATGTTGCTTATCGAATCAACGGTCGTTTTTGGGTGGAATCAAAATTTAAAGTTTTGAAAGTTTGAGCACTTATGTCATCTTTTGATTAAAAAACATTACTTATATTGTTTATAGTCGTTTATAGCTCGTTTTCTAACAATCTGTCTTTCACATACTAAATATTTAAAATCTTAATGTTGAAAACAAGTTCAGTACTTCATTAATGCGCTATATTTTTAAAAATTATCAACCGTTTAAACGATTTCAGTTGAACAAAATAAAGAAACTATAGTTTTTATAATAGTCCAATGGAAAGTTTATCAAGTTCGCCAACATAAAAATTTCTCCAGCTCGCTGGCTTTATTTTATAATTTTACATTCAACACCCTCAACCTATATGAAAATATTCATATATTTAGACAAATGTATACAATTTTAAACGTTATTATTATGTAGCTGTAGAGATACTTTGGAAGTAAAAAATGTTTAGGTTTTATTTTGGTTTTACGTCAGGTTGGTTATATTTTTGTTTCCTCGGAAAAAGTATGCTAAATTGTAGATTGTATAGGAATTGTAGATAACACAAAAGAAAAATATAAATTCTCAGTAGATTTAATGTTTCGCATTCAATGTGAACAAAGTATGAGCTCACACAAAGAATGTAAATATGCATTACGATTACATGCTAAAGGTGATAATTTCATTTGTGAATATGCGGAAAATATTTTAACAGATATTTAACTTTCGTCAATTTGTATAACGAATTTATTAGATTAAACTTTTAAAAACAAATAACACATCAGACTACAGAGGTTAGCAACCATGAATTTCATGGTTTATGCAAAAAAAATTGTTTTCTATACTTATTACGAAATTCATGGTTGGTGTAATGTTAAGTGTGTTAGGTTATTTTTTATTAATCTCACTAAAGTGAAAAACGTAAAAGTAAACAGAGAAAACTGGAAGCATAACAAGTAAACATGTAGGTACTGTGTTAATTTAGAATAGAGAATGGATCTTTTAATTTTGTTTTAAGTGACAGATTATCGACTAAAATCTTGATTTAAAGGTGGACAGTGAAAATTATTTCGGAGATTTTTTACATTCTTAAAACATTTTCGAAAAAACTTTAAAAACATCGCGTCTAAATGTTAGGTTAATAATTCCAATAAATAAAAACTTCATAACTCTATTAAAAATTTATTAGCATTTTTCTCGAACTAGTCAAACAGAAAATTCACTTTGCTGTTACCTAGGAAATTAGTTTATATGTACATATAACTTTATAAAAATATTACACTTCATTGAAGTACGTCATAAAGCGGAATATTTTATATTGATAATAAAATTTGCTATTGGGGAGTAAAAATAAAAAATTATTATATAATGTACAGTGTACAATGTACATCTGTATATATCATCTAGGTTACATTTTTTTTTATAGAAAATATATATCATTGTAATAAAAATGTTTATAGCCCTCATTTAGATAAAATGTTATAAAATTTGAAATTCTAATGCAATTTTTTAATAATTTGCAAACTAATAAACAATTTTTTATCGCTGGTAAAAAATATACTAAAAGGTAAAGTACCATTGTTGTAAATTAAACTTTTAATTAACAAAAAATAACTTTTACAAAAAAGATTACAGGTAAAAACTTTCTCACTATAATTTCACATTAATGATGATATTGTGCACGATTAACATTTGTAAAGCTTGACGCCTTCGATTGTTCAGGGATGGAGCAAATTATTTTCATATATATATAAAAGTTTTATAATTAATAATCACTACGGTTTTGACTAATGACTTTAATTTAACCTCAACGATGAAACTGTGTGCGATTAAGGGTTGTGGAGCCTAACGCCTTCGACTAATCAAGGATTTCAAGACAAAAATATTTATAAAAGACTTTTAAACTATAGAACATGAAGTTTTTATCCCTGGACTTTAACTCATGCACCGATTTTTTTTTGGAAATTAATAAATAACATAACAAACGTGCATGCCGTATATAGCGGGACGATGTTCGATAAATATTGATATTCTTGAATATTATCGTAACGTTTTGCGATACATTTTTCAAAATTGGGAAACCCCGATAATTATTTGTTAAATGAAAAATTCTTTGGAAATTTTTATTGCACATTTAACCACACGGAAATAGTATCTAACGAATTCCGTGAAACTGAGAGATTATATTCTCAAGATAAGGCTATATTTTTTAAATCAAATTTATATTGCTTGACGCGAAATAACATTTGGTATTACTGGTAAAAGAATGATCCATTTTCATAAAGTGCTTTATTGAAGTGAAACTTCTTTAGAGGCATTGTGATTGAAAGTAAAAAAATGTAATAACTTCGCTACACTTCAGGTTAGCAACCATGAATTTCTTGGTTTGAAAGTAGGTTGGCGAATGGGGTGACACACTTATAAAAGATGGTTTGGTTTGAAATTAAAAAAAAATTCTTTGTAAAATTAAAAAAAAATTCTTTGTAAAATAAAATTTTATTTTTTCGTAATTTAAAAAAAAAAATGAATTTTTTTAATTTAAAAAAAAAATGGAAAATAAAAATAATATTCAATTTTTTTTTTTAAATATTTTAATTTATTTTCTTTTTTGACAACCTACAATTTATTATTTTTTTTATATCGAAGCACTTTAAAGTATGATTTTTTCTGTAAATTTTCTGCAAATTGACAGGTTATACCTTTTTTTTTTTGAAATGCAATAAAACTATGTAGTAAAATTTCTAGGTTTGTGTCGAACCTACTTTCAAACCATGAAAAAAAAAAATAAAAAATTTATATGGCAAACCAAGTAACAAACACAGAACGAACCCATTTTTTTCTGCAAAACATGGAATTCTGTGTTTGTAACCTGAAGTGTAGCGAAGTTATAAGTGTCAAAAATGAAACGAATATTGTCAAAAATCAAACGATTATTGTCCAAAAAAATAAGAAAAAAAAAAGAAAAAAGAAAAAAATTTATGTGTCAGCTGATGATAAAACCGACAGCCGCTAGCAACTTAATGAAGCTTATCAGCGCAACAACCTACTCTATATTGGATCAGAATAAAAGTCGAAAATACTTTCTTCGATTGAAAGGGAAATATAATTTATTTTAAATTATTAAATAACAAATATTTCATTTATTAATTATTAGTGCTAATTTTCAAAAGGTTTTTGGAATACAAATAGGTATATATTCTGAATAAAAATGTTCCAATGCACCTATTTTGTAGATTTTTGATATTAATTTTTCTTAATGTAATTTGTAGTTTGTTAGGTTAATTTATTTTTGACATTAAATTACACTAATAAAATGCAGGAGGAATATTTTTATTACAATTTCTTTTCAGAACAAGTACTGATAAACATGAAATTTTCCGGCATATTTGCAAAAGTAATTTTAGGTTAAACTTTTCGGGCAACAAAAAGAAAACATGATTTAAGCCACGCTGCTGTTTTTTCATACATTATTGTCGCTAATAACCGGAATTGTGTTTACAGCTTAAAATATAGTAGAAATCATCTGCAATCAGTGTTGCCATAAATCTAGCCATTTTGAAATAATTTTATGCCACTAAACTTTTTGGGCTTAAAAAGTATTTTAGAATTTTTAAATGTTTTTAGTTTTTACCTCTAATATGGTGTTCGCATTAGGAGAATATTTGTGGAATATGCTGTTTTCCGGAATATTTCAGGAAAATGAACTGGATTTTTCATATAAAAATATATTCCGGAATATGTATATTCCACTTTCATATTCTAGTTTGTCAGGGTTAGAATTCTATATTTATAGTTACTTTATATCACTTTTTGAAATTTTGTTATGGTTGGCAACAATTTTTTTTGTCAAATTCGAGTCAAAATGAAAAAAAAAAAACCTAATAAAATTGATAAAAAGCGAGATAAAAAGTCAAAATTTTCAACAACAAAAAATTTTTCTCTTTTTAAATTTTTTTTATACATCATTAAATTCCACTTCTCATCAAATTTTGTAATGCGAACGGCAATTTGTTTTCCGGAATATAAGTGGAATTTAAATAAGAATGCAAACAAGGTATAAGTAGTCGCTGGTTTTTAATTTTTTCTAAGCCGCCGAATTCCCCCAAACAAGTACTGACTTCGACTGGCCGCAGCATTCGAAGGACAAAAATTAACTAGTTGCCGTTGAAAAAATCGATCGGCGTCATATCTTATATGCACTTGGCCATTTTAAATATTTATTTAGCCTTCCCAGAAAATACTACTTGCCATGAAGTTTCACTTTTCCGTGTGTCCCGAGACACATATGTTTTTTTTTGTTTAATTAATGAATTTAAAGCTTCTTTGGAGTAAATTTCTCCCATATAATTAAAATGATTTTCGGAGAAATAAATTGAATTAAATTGAGAAAAAAGAGTGTAGTTATTTTAAAGTTATTTTACCATGTAGTAAGAAATAAGAATATGTTTCAATGATTTATTTTTATCCATATCAACCATATCTCCTCTGCTGAACGTGTTTTTTTTGGCAATACGCATATTGAATAACAGATTTTAAAAATCCTTTTAATTTTTTCCAAACAAGGATTTTATTTTTTCGTTATTTCTAAAACTTACACAATTGAATAAAAAAAAAAAAATTTATATCCAAAATTTGTTTTTATAATCATATTTTGAATTTTCTGTAGGTTCTGTTCCGTATTCAATTAAAAACTGGAATGGATTAATTCAATTTTTCATTATCTAGTATTTCACTTTCATATCTCTTAAAAATTATTTTATGTCCCTCTTAACTGAATTTTGAATTTATTGGTTTTACTTTATTACTTTACCATATATAGGTATATTACAAAATTTCCACAAAATTATTTTTGTCATATAAACTAAGTAATTGAGTGTAATGCTTGATTAAACATATATGGAATATCAGAATTATTAATAAATGACCAAACCATCCATAATCCAGGAGCTTATTATTCAAATAATATTCCTAAAATATATGGACATTATATTTTATTTTTATGTAGGTAGGTACATAAAATTCTATTAAAATTTATACTCGTAGTAATTTTCTAAAACCATAATATTATATTATTGGCAGCGCCATGTCATCGAATTTAATATTTTTGTGCAATAATATCGGAAATATTCAATTTGGTTCTTTTCAGAAAAAAACAAAAAAAAAAACGAGAAAATTGCAGCCTAGTTAATTAAAAATATATAAAAAATAAGTTTTAAAAATAATGTTTTTTGCCACCGACATCATCACCATTCTTTGGGTAGCACGGACATCTTGAATTATTGTCTAAGTGGTATATATAAAGATTGAACATATTATATATTTTAAATTAATTAAAACATTTGATGAATTAAAACGTTAATAAAATACGTCCTACGTTTTATGTCATATATAGGATACTTATTCAATGTCACAAAAATATCAACAGTACAAAAAAAAAACAAAATTATGACAATGAAATAATATTATTACTTAACCGGTGAAATATTAAACCAAAACTCTTAAATCACAACAATTAAATTAGTGTCTCATTCTTTTGAACTATAGAACAGTTTCATATTATAGTTTTTCTAATATTATAAATATACTGGTTTCTAAATAAATAATAAATAGAAAAAATAATAAATAGAAAAAATAATAAATAAACAAATAGATAAGTAAATATAAATGCAATTATGTATTTAAATAAATAAAATATAAATAATTAAACATATTTTCCACCTTTAGTTAACCTGAATTTTCTTCTATATACTTAGTTAGACAGGGTCACTGTGTAAACAAACATAAATTTATTTCTACCTTGTATTTTGTATTTACTCCTAAAAAAAGTGAATAGAAAACAAAAATCAGTTGAAATCTTTTCAAAAAAGAATAATAATAATAAGTAAAAGTAAGTAAAGTAAGTAATGTAAGAAAATAAAAAAAAAATAAAATTCAAAAGAAATATCCATTAAAAAATTAATTTTATTTCTTTTTTTTTTAAGTATCTAAGTTGCTTCTTCTCTCAAATTCAATTATATACGTCTATATAGATTTTTCTCTACTTTAATTGATAATAACGAATGACACTATTATTTTCAAAAAAAAACATTATTGTTATATAACAAAGAAAAAAAATATATTTAGGCTTTTTGTGTGAATTTCATATTCTGTGACATTTTCACGGGGAACTTTAATAATGAATGACATTGTAATTATTTGCACTCAATTTGTATTTAAATTTTTTTTCATTTTGAATCGCTATATTTAAAATTTATTTTCGCTCAAAGTTTGTTTTTGGATACGAAAAGGAAATACAAAATATTAAGGCAACTGACTAGTGCGTTATGGTGGAATAGTAGGGGAGAGGCTTGCAGGTTGCCACCCCATAGCTTTTTTCATAACTCGTCAGTATATGCGTAAGTATATGCGTTGGAAAGAGGAAGTAAACAGCTACAATCCTGGCCTAGAAATCATTTGAAATCTCAAAAAAATAAAAATTCTATAGCAAATTTTCAAAAATCGAACTCTTCAAATTTAGGCTTGCAGGTTGCCACCCTTTGGAAAATTGCTGAAAATGTTGAAAAAGTGAAACTGAAAATTGTCTCATTTAGAAATGTATTCAAATTTATTGAATTTCACTTGCACACAGTGGCTGTAAATATAAAAATAGACTGAAAATTGACATAAAAAATAAAATTGCAATATGGTATGGAATCATTCCAAATCTTCATCGGAATCAGAATTCCGTCAAGTTTAAACACTGAAACACATTTCGCGTGAACGGCTCTTTTGCATTCGTGTATATATATTTGTGTCTACTTCCGGCATTTTTTTCAAACGAATCATACCGTCATCACAGCTTTCATCAAGGTGGAAACCTGCATTCTGACGTAATTTTGCATAATCCATTTAAAAAAATTGCCAATTCATAATATACTTTTTATTCTTTTTGGAATATGTTAATTGAATGAAAAAGCAACACAACCCAATTATTTATATTGATTTGCTAATAAAAAAGTTCACAGGACAAAAACAGAATTTTTAATTTTTAAAGTTTTTGAAAATAATAATTCACACTTTGCTCAGTAAACACTGTGTTATGCGTCTGTCAGCTCCAAAAGTAGATTAAAAGTGACAATTGTTCTTTTGACGTCGATGTCAGTTGGAGTTTAGTTTGTGAGACTGCTAAAATGTCAAAATAGATCAGTAGTGGCAACCTGCAAGAGTGCAAGCAGTGGCAACCTGCAAGCCTCTCCCCTATTAATTTATTGTTTTTACTAAAAAGTATCCTTCACTTAAAGTATCGAATAACGATTTATGTATATAAATAAAAATTATTACAATAATCGGATAATCTATTTCATAATAATATAAAATAAAATTCTCAGGATCTATATAAAAAATAAATAAAAATAATAATTTTGAGATAAAATATAACCAATATCATAAGAGAATCAAAAAAAAAAAAAATATATATATATATATACATTTTTTCTTTTTTTAAGATGAACCAATAATTTATAAATTTATATTTCATTCATAAACTTAATATTAATGTGTGTAATAAGATTTTCTATTAGAATGAATTCTCTACAAATATTTTATCATATCAACGACATAATCTTCTAACCGTTATGCTCAAATTGGATAATTTTAATTTCCTGAAATATGTTCTATGTACATATATGTGTAAAGAAAAATCCAGATAGTAATGATAAATAACTTTTTAACGATCTGAATAGCCAATCTACTGATTAATGTTATTTACATTGATTATAATAATAATAAATGTTTTTCCAAAAATAAAATCATAATTTAGTTAATCAATTGTTAAATATGTATATATTTAAAAAAAATTAGTGCCTAATTTAGTTAAACAAACTAAAAGAGCACATAGGTAGCCATTTAGTTTTTTTATTTGCACAAAATTGGAAAATATATATATTGAAAATAAAATACGTATGCAGTTATATTAAAAAAAATTACAACTACTAAGGTCTTAGCTCTATATAAAAAAATTATTAATTAATAATCAAACCAAAAAATAGCACCACCTACATAAGTCCCATTTTTCTTTCAAGTTAATCAACTATACCTACTTAATGAAATTTTCAGGATTAAAACTTACTGAGACCTACTTTTCTTTGCAAAACTTTCAGTTCGAAAAGTGTGAAATAAAATTTAAGTTTAGTATATGAAGTAATTAATTTATCTTGAAAAATTGCTGTACTAAAAATACAACCGAGAATGCTAATCGACACCCCTTCTATTTTCGTAGTCACAGTTTCAACATTATCTTACCTCCATATATACATATGTAATAAATATAATAATGTTCTATTTTTGATTAAAATATACGTATGAAATGTTTAATATAAAAATATTTTTAGTAATAAATAAAAAAAAAAATTGGTTATAATCCAATAATTTAAGAGATTCGTCTTAACATATTTTATATAATGTTTATGGAAAATATTTGTGAATACATATTTATATTACATACATTAAATTAAAAATTTATTCTTAAATATTTTATGAAGATTTAAAAGCATCCAAAGGTCAGTACAATAAGTATATATGTATGTACAAGAACCCCAAGAACAACAAATACCCAATTCCGGTAGGGTGCGATCAAAAATGTAGGCGCATATTAATAATTTAAGATACGGAATTACAGAAGAAAAATTCTTACAGGTAGGTATATATAATATATATAGTTTATAGTATATAAAAAATTTTATATACATAAAAAATGCCTGAAATTTATTTTTTGTTTTTTTTTTTTTTCAGAACAATATTTAAACAAAAAATATAAATTTAAAGGTCACATTTGAAAAAAAAAATGCTAACAACAATTTTTTTCATATTATTAAATTTTTGAATTGACTGACAAATCATGTTATAATCAAAAAAAAATATGTATAACGCATAATACTTTTTATTTTAGGAAATTATTGCTGTCTACTTAATTCAAATTGCCTGAAAAAAATTGGAATTTAGGCAATATTAAAAAAAAAAATTCTTAACATTAAGCCTATACCAACTTTTAAAGGACTGTTTAAAAAAAAAATTGCTGACCTACTTAAACGTAATAAGAGCGTCATTTGTTTTAAAGCAGTGTTTAAAATTTCCAGCGTGCTAAATAAAAACAGAAGTGCAAGTAACTTCTGTTTATTTTTTAAAATAAACCGCACTAGCAAATAATTTTAATGCGCATGGCTTCGGTAAGTTGTATTTACATTCGCAAATTTAGCTCGGTAAATGCTCCATTACATGCATCAATACACATGCAATTATAGAGGAATGTAAATTGTATTTACATTTCCCTGTGATGTAAATTGTATTTACATTGCTCTATATTGTATTTACATTCTTCATTTTGAACTGCGTAATACTATAAACAAAAATAATATCACTCACACTCACAATATTTCAAACAGACAAATACCAAAAAAAAAAAAAAAAATTGCAAATGTATACCTCTCACATGCATCATATCAATGTCAAACAAAGCTTAGTTTATAATGCTAAAAATCTATATTTTCCCTCTGAGCTAATCTATATTTTCCCTCTCAGCAAACAAAAAAAAAAAAAAGAACCAATAAAAAAATACGCGGCTATTTTTTTTTTTTCTAAAAAGCGGCCAGTCGATCAGTCGATGAATTTTCTTAACATGTGTTTCAATCTACTATTTTTAAAGGATCTTCGAACCTCTACTACTAAATTTTTAAACGAGTGTGGTTGGATTTTAGTACAAAAATTTAAACCATACTTCAAAAATTGCACTTATTTTTATTCAAAAAAACAAAATGAATAAAAATAGAACAATGGTAACCCTGAAAATATCTTTGTTGTCATTATAAAGTTTGCTGTCAAATGTCAAGTAAGAATTTTTTTTTCTTTTATCAACAAACGAGGAAAATGGCAGCAACAAGGAGATTATTTATTGTAAATATAAATTATAACTATATATTTATTATTTGATTTTATTTTTAATTATAAAAAAAAATAATTATTAAATTATTATTATTTTTTTAATAATTAAAAATAAAATTAAATAAAATTTAAGAAGACCATTAGTTCCTAAAATAATAAAAAAAAAATTAGTAATTTTTCTGAAAAAAAATTATTCGATTTTTTTTTTGCAAAAAAGAAAATGAATAATTTTTTTTGGAAAAATTACTGATTTTTTTTTAATATTTTAGGAATTAGCTGATCTTAAATCATCCGGTTTGAAATCATTTCGAGAAATAAATTTACTTCCGTATTAATTAAATTTTATTTCCTTGCTTCATTTTGAACTTTTTTGTTTATTTTTTTCATTGTAAATGTATTGTTTTCAACTCCCTCTCCCATGCACATTAAAGCAGTATACAATACATGGTAATCAAATTTGTTATACAGCTCGTTGTGTATACACACAAACACATAGACACTCGTACACAACTCGCAAGAATAACAAATTTTCTTACCATGTATTGTAATCTACTATAATTTATTTTTTCACACAAAAATCTGTGTGTTTTAACAAAGTCCACTTTCATTCTTGAGCGTATGTATAAAAAAATAAAAAGAAATAAAATAAATCACTTCTATTAAAATAAACAGACTCTTTTTACCCTCAAAGTCTATTACTCTTTTGAATTTTTTTTTGAAGATATTTTTGAATTTTGTGTTCCAAAAAATCCGGTAAGGACCGAGGGTTAAACAAATAAATTCCTACAAACACGTAGGGATCTACAACACAATACTTTTCAAAAAAAAAAACAATACTATCAAAAGGGAATCTTCTTAATGTATTAGTTTATCAACCCGAACGCAAAATTAACTAGAATTATTCGTGCAATTGTATGGGTTGATAAGTGATGGGAATAAAAATAAAACAAGAAATTTATTTTAAAATGGACAGTATTATGTGGACTTTTTTTTGCTTGTTTAAAATTAAAAAGAAATAACGCACACTTGAAAGTTCGTTTAATATTTTTTTTTTTACACTTCTGTTTAAATGTGAGAAATAAAAAAATAAACCGAAGTGGTCCACTTCTGTTTATTTTTTGGAACTTCTGTTTATTTTGCGATATATTTTGAACACTGTTTTAAAGTGTGCAATTAATAATTCATCTACTAAATGGTGTTATTATTTATATAAAATTTTATTTTGGTTGAAAAAAAATAAATAAATATTGAAAAAAAAATTATTATCCATTTTTTTTTTTTTTATTATTAAAGTTACCAAATCACTAGGTGGGATACCTTTTATACTATAAGAGTATGGATTTGGTAATAAGGACAGGAAGTTTAGACGGGATTAAAAAGTGGGACAGTTAGTAGATAATCATTTACACTCTTCTTAAAGCGGCGCAAGTCGTAAATCAAGCGTCCGCCAGCTGTCGGGAACAGTTTTGATGGGAGAGCATTCCACATTCTCAATGTGCGAATTGAAAACGAATCTCCGAAGCTCGTTCTATCACATCTGGGAATTTTGACGAAGAATGGGTGTGACGTTGAAGCGGGACGTGTTTGACGTGAAAATACTTGAAGTTGAGGAAGTAGGGCCTTTACTTCCAGGGAACACGTATCCATTCCAACAAAGTATTTATAAAAAATGGAAAGTGAACCTACATTACGACGGTGGTTGAGTGAAGTTAATGAGCTGGTGGTTTGGTGATTGTTTATCAATCTAATAGCCCTCCTCTGAACTTTGTCCAGGTATTCGAGATGGGTTTTGGGAGCACCAGCCCATATATGCGAATTGTATTCTAATTTTGGTCGTATGTAGGATTTATAAATGTTTAAGAGATCAGAGATTTGGCAATACTTTCGCCTTGAAAAGAAAATTGGGGATCAAAATTTGACAGCTTTCTAGAAATTAGGCAGTATTGAGTTTTGGATGCGTTAAACTCAACTCTGTTGAGAAGACCCCATTGTGAAATTTTGGAAAGGTCGTGATTTATGCTACTTTGCAAAAAATTGCGTTTAGTAGTAACAGCATTTGAAGATGCTGATTACCTGTTAATAAAATCGTAGCATGCTACCAAGTTACTGTCATCGGCGAAGCTGTGGGGTTGAGTGTTGATTTCAGAAGATCGTCGATGAAAATTAAAAAGAGGGTTGGGGAGAGAACACACCCTTGGGGTACACCAGAGTTGATGTTAAAAATATGTGACTGGTACCCATCCACAACAGCACGAATAGAACGGCCAGACAAAAAGTTGCTGATCCAATTGACAAAGGCTGATCCTAGACCCATTGATTTGACTTTAGAAATCAAAGCCGGGTGCCAGACTCGATCAAAAGCCTTAGCTATATCCAAAGCAACAACACAAGCCTCGCCGGAATTGTGAAGACTGGCGTTGAGCTTGTGGGATAAATATGTCATTAGGTCACCAGTCGATCTATTCGTACGAAAACCATATTAGCAGGAATTAGCAATTTGTTACTTTCAAGGTATTTTTTGACTTTATTGTTAATAAGGGATTCCATTACTTTGGAAAGTAAGCGCAATGGGCTTGTAGTTAGAGGGATCGCATTTATCGCTTTTTTTTGGAATAGGCTGAACATGCACAACTTTCCACTTGGTGGGGTAAATGCCAAGTGAAAATGAAAGATAGAAAAGGTTGCGCAGAGGTTTAGCTAGAACGGAGGCAGTATGTTTTAGGACCACAGCCGGAATACAATCAGGGCCAGTTGACTTTTTCACATTCAGTTTTTTTAGAGCTTTTAAAACAGCACGTTGCCTAAAGTAAACTCTTCCAAAAGAAGAGTTTACTGGAGGCAAAACAGGTGGATCTTGAGATGAAGCTGTGAGTGTTGAGTTTTGACTAAAAAGTTTTGCAAACAAATTAGCCTTCCCAACTGAATCTGATATGATCCGGTCACCATCTACAAGGGGAGGAAAAGATGAAGGCGAGCAAAAGTTCTGTTGTACACTTTTAGCGAAGCTCCAAAAGCTTCTGGTATTTTTAGGAAGGTTTAATATTTCTTGCCGCTTCCTCTGGGTAAACAAAGCCTTTTGCTGACAACAAATTTTACCGCATCTATTCCTGACCTCGCGCCAGTGCTTCAGTGAACTTAAAGATTTGTTTTGTTTATACTCACGAAAAGCATTATCCCTATCGGCTATGGCCTTTGCACAGGTGTCATTGAACCACGCATTTTTAGTATTCGTTTTATTTTGAACCTTTTTATGGGGTATGAAAAGTTTGATCCCTAGCAGAATACTTTCAGTAATGACAGCCGTGCAAAGGTCAACATCCCTCTCCAAGAAGCAACGAGACAGATCAATCTCAAGAGTTGGTCTGGCCCACCGGGACACCGGGACATTTCCCGGTGGGCCGGTAATATTTGGGCCGATAAATCAAAACTTTTTATTACTAATTATTTTAAAAATACAATGGAATCTGATTTAAATATATTTTGATTGGAAATGATTTTGGGAAAGAATCGAAGTATAATAACTTCGAAAGTACGTTACTATGCTAAACAATTAAACTTTGAAAATGCTGTAAACAGGAAAGTTATAATCAAAAAAATATTTCTTAAGGGGGTATTCTGGTCTAGAAATTTGAAAAAAACATTTTTCATATTTTCAAAGATTAACCCTTTAAGAACATGTCTTTAAGAGTATCTTAGAAAATTCAAATTATTTTCGGAGGTATGGCTGTTTTACTAAAATAACATTTCATGAATTACACTGCGAGAAACTTTACGTGAAACTTTAAACGCGTTTTTCTCAAAACTGTCTTTTTTAAAACGATTCCCATGATAACTCACTACTGAACCGATTTACTTCAAATTTTGTAGAGGTCTTCTTCATAGGATTCTCTATCGCATGAACTATCCTCATCCCAAAATTTCCAAAATCTAAAAAAAAGTGGTTTTTTTCAAGTAGTCACCATTTTGTAAAACTCAACACTCTTTTAGTTCGAACGATAGAGGCATTTGTATAGATTAATAATCGTTTTTGTTTTTTTTTTTCAAATTGCCAGAATCGTGGGAATTGTCACGTGCCAAATTTTTGAGAGCCCCCACTTCATCAGCTGCGAACTCTTTGAATTTTGAACTTTTTTTTTTTTTTTCTGTATTCTTAAAACATTAATAAATATCCTATAAAAAGTGGATAGTAAAAATATTGATTGGTTTTTTTACATCACTTCAAAAATTGCATTAAATTCGTGCCTCTAGACCAGAATACCCCCTTAATTGATTCGATGAGATTCCAACTCTTTAGTCCTCTTTTATGCTAAAATATATGAAATGTATGAGATTTCCGTGGCCTGCAACTCATTTGACTTAGATTAAAATAATTTAAATTCTGTTTTCAATTCCAAAATTTTAATTTATAATCGTCATGTTTGGAAAGAAAATCGAATATAGATTATTTATTCAAAAAGTGTTATTAAAAGTGTTATTTAAAGCTCAAAACCCATATTGGAAATCAATTTAAAAATATTCCATAAAAGTTTATATTTGAATAATGTTAGTTGTGTTCCCAGAAACTTTAAATTAAAAGCAACATTTATGATATCAGAAAATTTAGAAAATTGTTAAGGAGTTGTTGTAACTTGATTGGATCGTTAAAAGAGCTAAAGATATATTCCCCTTTCCAGAGTGAAAATAGACGGATGGGTTCATAATTCACAAATACTTAATTTAATTCTTTCCCAATATTCCAATTTAATTAACAATAATTCTTTCAATTTTTCGTTCAGTTCCTATACTTTTTTTAGTATTGAATAAAAAAAATTAGGGAACCCAGTGTTTATAGAAATGCGTATTTATTTGGGCCTATATTCTAAATAAGCATTGCATTTTTTTATATAAAGAAGTTTATAATGTATTTTTTTATATAAAGAAATGGGCCGGTAGTCCAAAATTTCCCGGTTTAATTTTTATAGCCAGTCCAACCCTGTCCATCCCTCCAAGAAAATTGGCGAGCCCATCCCAATCAGCTTGAGAATAGGTCCATACCAGTCTTCCAGGAGCTTTAGATAAACCTGCTCCACCATCAAGAGAGAAGGAC
This sequence comes from Hybos culiciformis, assembly GCA_964007475.1. Taxonomy (NCBI): domain Eukaryota; kingdom Metazoa; phylum Arthropoda; class Insecta; order Diptera; family Hybotidae; genus Hybos; species Hybos culiciformis. Next base: position 63,759,044 of record OZ023273.1, read on the forward strand.
GTGCTAACGAGACAATGATCGGAGTTTCCAAGGGGGGAACTAATTGAAGCGTTGTAATTATCTGGATTCGATGTCAGAAACAGATCCAAGAGATGATGGTTTATATGTGGAATGTGGGTGGGTTCAGAAATAATTTGAATCAGATTGTTAAGACTTGAGAAAAACTCTACATATCAGCCTTCGGGACTGTTGCGATTAGAATGACTAAGGCATGATACGTTGTGTACGTTAAAATCACCGAAAATCTAAATTTCGACGCTGGGTTTTTCGCCAGAATCTGATTTATTTGGTCCGACAGCAAGTCAAACTCGACAACGTGATCACTACCAGTCAGTTGTGGGCTTCTGTAAAGGAAGCAAAATGGATGACGTGTTTGTTGGTTCTTAATTTGAACCAAAGAAAATTTAATAAGGGACTTGATGATTTTAAATCTGTAATGGGATAACAAGCAACGTCATTCTTTATGTAAACAGCGACTCCTCTGTGGGCAACGTATAAAGAGTGAAGATCGTAACCATGGATTGAAAAACGGTTGGGGTCTCCGTTGTCCAATGCTTGGGTCTCACTTAAAGCCAGAACATTTGGTTTGGATTTGAACATCACGTTTGGATCTGAACGGCTTGGAAATTCGCTTCCAAACCTCGGATGTTACAAAATTGTATACTAAATTGTTTGCTCATCCCTACTCAAGAAGTGTAAATTAGAGAAATGTTAGTTGTTTCCGATAACAAGCTGACGAACTACGAACCGGCGGTCAACAGTTTTTAAAGCCTTATTGACCTCCAGTAAGGCAACGACAAGCGAGTGAAGAAGAATGCACGGGAAATAAAATTAAGTTTTGCGATAAAAACTTGAAAGAAGATTCGAGTTTGAGGTTGAGGCAGCAGAAGACGCGGTTTTTTTTTTTTCATAAGAAATAAACACAATCCCCATCTTTCTTCTATAATTTCTAGATTTTTTGTTTTTAATATTCTTCGTATTTTTTATGAAATTTTTTAAAATTAAAAAGCTCTTTAAGAGCAGTAAACTTATATCCTTAATTTCCCCGTTTATTCTAATGTTTAAACGTGATTTATATAAGTATGTATTGAAAAAGCAAAAGTTTTTCTTTCTCTTTTATTTTCCATTAAATTTAAGGAATAAAGGCAATAATAAAAGGAAAAATAATTAATTTAATTTTGAATAACGTGTATACAGATAGATAAACATTATATCTAATTAATAATTATATAGGTAGATTGATTATGCAATTATAATATTATATATTTGCTACGCTGATTATTTTAATAGTTTATTTATTGATTTGTAATTGAAAATTATTATTTCTTAATGGAATTATTCCATTAATTAAATAGGAGTAGTATTATTATCATTCTGTATACACATCTATCCACTCTACAAATAAATTTATCAGCTGTTTATTAGGTGCTTATAATACGATTCATGCCAGTAACCTTTGAATTATGTTAAATAAATATTTATTTGCCAAAATATGTACCAACTGTATGTACAACATTGATTTTAATTATATTCAAGCATATATGTATTATATGTTTATAACAGCTAGACATTAACAAATATAGTGTATATAGAAAAAAAATTTATATGAAGCTAATACGCATATTTAATTTTATGATGATTTAAAACCGAAAATGCTATCCAGTCTAACATTCATTTTTACCTTTAGGTTATTATAATAACTTTATAAGAGGAAAATTATATTATGTCATGATATTATAATATTTTATGATAATTCGGATATTATTGCCTAATCATGTGTTAATTTCTTCGAAATTTGTTTTCCATTAATGGAAATAATGGATATTATATAGAATAATGAAAGTAATTTTGCAAAAATAATCTAAGTAAGAAAAATTGTTATTAGTTAATTAGGTATATTATTATTTTAATCTTAGGAAAATTAAATATAAATTAATTTACAACAACCTAAGGCTATATTTTTTATTCATGATCTTTAAAGATTTTTATTTTTTTTTACTTTTAATTTAAATTCTTTATTAGATTGAATTCTCAATTTTTCAGGCACAATGATATGGAAATCATCTTATTGAATTAACTCAATCATTATTATATTAATAATTAAAAGTTTAATTTAAAACAAATGGATAGTGCAATAGGACAGCCATTCTGTGTCCGTCTTTCTGTCTTTCTGTGTTCGTCTGCCTGTCTGATGATACAAATTCTTGAGAAATATTATGCAAGTTGTTTGCAAAAGAGTAAATTGTTTGCAAAAACTGAAAATACTCCTGTACAAATTTTGTATTTTTGCAAAAACTTTTAAAAAATTTGTAAATTTTTTTATTATTATATTCAAAATTTGAATATCAATAATTCTATAACAAAAAAAAAAATCAAAAATATGTATTTATTTTATTTTGTATAATATAATACGAATCAACCTTAAATGTTTTTGATTTAAAAAAAAAAAGGTACATTTGTGCGGACTCTATAAATTTATCATGATTTTATCTACATCCATAAAATGAATAAACAATTTATTAAACAAAAAATTTTCGAGAAAAAAAAAAAGAATAGATATTATAGCTAATTTATGGGATGAAGGGATTGTGTAAGAGTTAAAGGATCATTAATCCTTTCATAAAAAAGGCAAAACAAAAGATCTGTTTACTTAAATATTAATGAACTATATATATTTGAATTCATTTATTGGTTGGGAATAACAAAGTTTTTTTTTTCTTTTGTATATATACAATTATACATATTGGAAAATACTGATTTTAATTACGTAATTCAACTTTAATAGTCATCCAATTAACAAAATATTATTAATTTGAAAACACTTCAACAGCGGTTGGTTGGTTGGTTCATCAATAATAGACAATTATTTATTAAAAATAATAATTTTTTTGTTTATATTAAAAATCAACTTAGGGAGATGGTTTATGGAACCAACGGTTATAATACAGTAGGACTGAAGATAGCTGAAAATGGAAATAATGTAAAATAAATAATTACTATCTGAAGGGAAATTTGAACATCCAATTGGCATGTAATAAAATAGATAGATATAGTTGCTTAAGACAAAGCAATAAAATTTGAGATACTTTATCATCAATATGGTTTCTAATATAGTTTTAAGATGAAGTTAAAACTAAAAATCAGTTTTTCTCGAGAGATTTTTGTTTTCTTATCATAGTAAAAGATCCATTGGATTAGCTCGTTAGCTTTTAAACTAAAAAAAAAAACGTGAAAATATAACTAAAATATCAAAAGGTTGTATATAGTTTATTTGTTAATAATATGGTAAGTTTCCCAAACAAGAAATAGAAAAAGGAATAATTCATTAAATATTTTTTTAATGAATTTAAGATATTTTTGAAATACTACATAAAAAAATCATATTGCTCTTTATGTACATTTAAATAAAATATGTACAAATTTAACTTTAACTAAGAAAAAATAATTAAAAAAATATATAAATTTCGTTTTTCATTACTTGTTGATAGGAGAAAACAAAGTATCTATATAAATTTAATAAGAAGTGAGCTATAAAATCAATGTTTTTTCTTCAATATTGAAACCTAACGTCTCTACGCTATTTGTTTTAAAGATTTGAGGAGCTGGGATGGGGATAATATAAAGAAACCAATGGGTGGAAGAAAAAATATTCTTTAAAATATATAAAACGCAAAATTATTTAATATTAAACATAAGGGGCTTTTTTTTATTAGATAAAATACATTTAAATATATATTTTTTTTTACATATAAGTTTTATACAGCCACGATAGGTTCTCAAATAAATTAAAACAAAAAAAAAATGTAATAGAAGTTAACATCTTGCTAAAATGTGAAAACTTAAATGATGGTTTTTATGATAAAAAGTTGCTTACGGCAATAAAAATATTTTGGAAGTATATTGAAAAATTAATGACAAATATTTGTTTAAGCAAATTTGTGCCAATATAGTTTTTTTGCAAGCGTTCATAAAATTATTCTGAAACTGTTAGTTTAATTTTTTTTTTTTTTTGTTATTTGGCGCATTTTCCACGAGAAAAACGGATAATGATGTTTGACCACCTTCGTCCAATGCATGGATAAAATTTAAAACGCTACATTTTGTTAAAGAATTTACTTTTCGAAAATACTTTTTTGTCAAATACATATAATAAACAAACTTTTTTTTTACCCACAAAAATTGGATAAGGGTCGTTTTAATATTTAAATGAAAACTGTTAAAATGATTAAAAGAAAAAGATGTTAATTTATAATTTCATTTAGGTTCATAGGCGCCCGCAGGATTTTTTCTAGGGGGGGGCAAGAAAATTTTTTTAAAAAGCTTATAAATATGTTTTTCTTCAACGATGAAAATAAAAAAAATGTGTTGAGAATTAAGTTACATGTATCTTATATGAATCTTTTCTTTTTAAAAGTAAAAAATAACAAACATAAATTAACATTTTTAATAAACGAATTCACTTGCTGGATTAGATAATAAAAAACAAATAAAAAATAAATAATATGTAATACATATACAAAGAAAAAAAAACCAGATACCTTCCGTCTTCCGAATCGTTCCAAAACTTTCAGTAACTCGCCAATTAGAAGAAAAACAAAACCAACGAAGATATTTTAGACGTAGTTCATGCACGTATGCGACATAAAAAAGACACATTATATGAAACTTTATGAGGCGTATTATACTCAAACACGTAAATTGAACTTCTCCGGCGTAAAAGTTAAAAAATAATCTTTTATATTTATACACCATAGATATTTCTACACCATAAATATTAAGAAATGCAATTGCTTTATTTTTTTGTAACTGAACAGTTATTTTTTTATTGTAACTGAACGATGATTTTCTTGTTTACGTCGCGTGGCGTAGATTCGTAAACTCGCGTGAACTACTTCGACAATGTCTCTATCATAAAAGTAACCAGAAAAGGAATTCTTTTTTCATAAATGTGTTGCTCTTGACTAAGCGAAATATGAAAAAGGAATATCTGGAATTCCGTGCATTTAGAAATTCCAAAATTTATAAATATTTTTGTATTTTTACCCGTGACTCAAAAATCGAAAAATATGAAAAAAAAATTGAATAATTTATTAAAACAATTTAAATACTGCATGACATAAAAATCTGAAAAAATTAAAATCTAAAATTTCTAATTTAAATGTTCTCAAAATTTCTTAGCGCATTAAAAAAGTGAAATTTAAGGGCAAGCGTTCTTATAAAAAAGTTATTGTGCGAGATAATAAGTTTTTTTTTTCGTTTGAAAAATGACAAACATTCTAATATTATTTAAATTAAAATCGGGTTTCTAATTTGTACGAGTTTAGTGTTTAGGTCTCATCGCTGATTAAGTTTTATTTTCTTCATCAAAGCCAGGGGGGCCAAGGCCACCCCTTGCCCCCCCCTCCGGGCGCCTATGTTTAGGTTTGATTTTTTCTAGCAAAAATTATGTAATAATAAAGACAAATCAGTATATACAAAATTTGGGTATAAATTTTTTAATTATTTCTTATAAGCGAGTCGCACTACAATGAAATAGCCACATTTTAGGTCACCTATTTGAAATGTGTTCACACTTTTATATTTTGACATTGAAAAAGAAAAAAAAATAAGTAAACAAACTAAAAATTTTAAAAATAAAATTTCAAAATTTTGTTCCTAATTTTTTTATGAAATTTTTGTTGTTTATTTTTTTCTTGTCAAATAAATTTATTTTTATTTTTTTTTTCACAAAAATAAACAGTTTGGGAATCTCCAAATAGACATTTTTAGTTAATTTTTTTCTCACAGAGCTTATTTGTTATTTGATCCTTGATTTTCTAGTGGCTTTTTGAAAAGCCACTAGCTTTTTTATCTTTTTTTTGTATGGAAAAAGCTCCAAAACAGCCACAACGATGATGGCTTTTTGAAAAAGCCATTAAAAAGCCGAAGTGTGACAGTCTCATTAATAAACATTGAAATTGAATACCCAATATCTTTTTTCACGAGTTTCCTCTGTAATGATACTTGATAATAAAAAGATTTTCGTATTTCAGCCTGTTAAAAAAAAAACTTTTTAAACCGAGAATTTATAAAAATAAATTGAAAGATCATTTCTTTCTCTGCTATAAACTTTATCAAAACAAAAGTATATTTAGTTATTCCGATACCACACATTGACGATATGTTATATCACAGTGTATACACCGTCGAAAAAATCTCTTGTGTTATATATGTAAAAAATACTAAATCTCGTAGGGATGAAAATTTTGTGTGAAAATACCTACTGTAAAAATGAAAATTGATTTGTAAAAAGGGATTAAAGAAAATTTTTATTCAATGCGGTCGATTTTTTTTTCGTAAAAAATTAATATTAATTTTAATAATAAATTTAATTTAATGATTTAATTATGTTTTTTTATTTCCATTTGATAAATTACTATACTTACAACTGCTCTTAATTTTGATAGTAAAAAAATTGGTTTTTTTTGTGAACTTTTACGCCTATTTATACGTAGTATCTACATATTTTATGTCAAGTACATTATTAAATTGACTTTTTTTTAATAAAACTCATACAGCATTTTTAAAATCCTGCATTTAAAATGAATTTGCACATTGAGTGTATCTACGCATAGTACATCAAAATGTGCAGACATTAAAATGATAAAGCTAATGTCCGAATTTTTTTTTTTATCTGTAGTCAAGAAATTTTTCTAGACATTTTCTATAATTTTCTTGGTTACCATATGGATTTGTTATTAAAAATTAATTGCTTATATGAACTAGAGGTGCTGATAAATAAAAATTCAATAAACTTTAAAATGTAATGAATTTGTCACAAAAGAGTTAAAATTTCACCATAAAAAAAAAATGTACCACTAAAATTAATAATACATTGTGACAGTAACTAGTTTGAAGTATTTAAATTTAAAATTTTTTATTACTATGTGTTTTATTATTTTTATTTTTTATTTATTGTAGTATAAGCAAAAATATATTCAAGTAAGAAATAATCTAGAATAATATTAATTGCGTTCGAAAAGTCTAGGTTTTTTCGAGTTGTGCCATTTTTTTTTTTTTTGAATAAAGTTCACATTATTAATTTTTTTCGAATATTTTACTTCAAATTTTTTTTCTTATCCTAAGTCTATTTATGTAGGAGTTAACCGCTAAAAAAATTAGAAAGAAACCATTTTGGAATATGTTGTGGCTTGGATATAAACTAAAATATTAAGGTTCCTGCTTACATCGAAATTCGTTCTTTTTTTTGCAAAAGTTCACTACACAAATTCCATTATAACTTCTTTACGCCTCAATGATTTTTAATTTTTCGACATTCGTTGTAAAGTTCGTTGTTTGATTCATGATTTTTAAATTAAACGTTCACTGATAATTTTTTGTTACGCAGCTTTAACTTTTTTGGAAACTGGTAAACAAGCCCTACAAAACGACGTTGGAATTTTGGATAATATATTTTTTTTTTTTGAAAAGTAAAAAACGTAGAGAAATGTAAGAAAAATTAAAAGAAAAATGTCTTAAGACTTTCGTAAATTTAAATCCTAATTAACCCTAACAAAAACCCAGATATTTTTTGCATAATATGTAATAGTGATATTAAAATAATTTATGAAAATCAACCAATTCATAAAGGGTTAAAAATATATTAATAAAATAAAATAATTTCAATTAATTGAGATTATTAAAATTTAAGCATAGAATGTTCTTTTTAGTCATAATCAAAAAAGTATCCAAATCATTAAAATTTGATGCAGATACTATAAGCTTTTAAATGGAAATTGACAAAATTTTATTTTTAGTTCAAAAAATAATTAATATAGTAGAGCTATAATAACCAACATTGAAGAAATAAGTATACTAATAATATTTTTTTAATCCGTTTTAGCAAGATTATAGTGTGTTACCTCCTGTCTATTAAACCACAGTTTCATTTAATTGCACATCTGAAATTGATAAAGGATATTCATAAAGTTAAAACAAGAGTAAAGTACATAAATTTTAATGTCTGTCTGATTCATATTTCATATAAAAATAATTTATCTCGTACACATGAATTCATTAGATTAAGAGCTCCTTTTTTTCGTAAAAAGTTTTTTATGATTATTTACTATGTGCAAAAAAAATTAAACTATAGAACTTTACTCTGTATGTACATACAATTTTTTTTCAATTATATATTGCATCGCCTAGCACTTTATGTGTGATTTCCCTGTTTGTGTATTATTTTTTTATACGATATTCTTTTATTAAGCCGTGTGAGTTCGTTTGAAAAAATAAATAGTACATAAATTTGCTAAAGAATAATAATCAATACATTAGTACCTGGCGAGGCAATCTTCAAATCAAAAATTTGTTCCTAAGTGTGCTTCTATAGATTACACATTTTTTGCTATGTGTGTAAAACTTACATAATACTTATAAAAAAAGAGTTTAAATAAACCTACTACTTACTTTTATAAGATAATTTTATCTATCTTACTAATTATCCTAATTATCTTAAAAAGGAAAGTCTCTCGGGATATTATACAATTAATAACACTTAGTTATAATCTTTTTGCGTATTCGAAAGCAGATATCTCCTACATTTAGGATTTAAAGAATTTAAATTTTACATATTGAATCATGTTGTGGAATCTTGTTTCTTTTTATATTGTGCTACATGTTTATCTTGTTTTAATTTAAAACAAACTTTTTTTAGTTCTTGTTCAACATCGACATAAAAGTCCTTCTAAAAGAAATAGTAATGTGAAAAGTTTTTAAAAAATTTCAAGAAATAAACTTGTACAAATGTTTGTTTACCATATTATGTTTTTATGTTGTAATACAAATATTATGTTCAATATATTACAACTCTTTTGAATAATAGAAAAATATAATATTGAATGTATTATATAGGGTGTTAGGAATGAGGTACTTAGTTCTGATAATACAATAATTCAAAATAGTAAATATACTGTTCAACTTAACGTGTGATATCTGCAATTGAATAAAAACACTTCAAGTGGATCATGAAAGTCCGATGATGACATAGGACATAATAATGATGTTTATGTACAAAAAAGTTTTCAGTAATAATAGTAACAAAAGTTGAAACAAAATTTATTTATTCAATTTATATACTATTATGACAAAAATATCGCAGTACGGAGCAGTATGGAATACGTATACCACATTTCTGTTCACATTTCCTTACTCGATCCTTGAACACTATCTGGAACCAAACAATCCAAAAGAAACTTTAAAAAATGTATTAAATAAAAAAAAATGTCGGTCCTTGGTTACTTTGAGAGCCTCTAAGTACGAAATCGTAAAATTTAATTCTTAAAATTGAATGAAATTATGCCTATTTAGGCATTGATCGGATCAAAATCGGCCCTAGTTTCATAGTTATGACCATTTTAGTGCTGAACAGACGAGCAAACAGACAGTTGACGGAAAACGGAGTTAAAAATTAAATTAAATTATCAAGATATTTTGCTTTGAAGAATACTATAATTTTTTTTACTAATGCATAAGTATAAAAATAAATCATAAATATTGTTAATGAAAAGTTAATCTTGAACATTAACATTATTTATGTCTCTCCACAATTAATATAGGATATTGTAAATGTTTGACTTCGAAAAATATTGACTTCTATCACTCTGTATTAATAATAATAATAATAATAAAATAAATATTTTATTGTAAATAAATGAAGTAAAAACGTAAAATAAAAATAAAAAACAAAATGAATTACAAATTATTTATTCTTTGTTGTTTCGGTACAATTCCAATTTTAGAAAATATATATATAAATCGTATTTCTGATGTATAATTTAAAAACAAAAAAAAACATTCAATTTAAATATACATAATTAAATGTTATCCTTTTTCGAAAAAAAAATCATCAATCACCTAATCGATGATCCTGGGAATTATCTTGCTTAACACAAAATTATAACTGCTTGGAATTAACTGTACAGAAGTTTTTCTTTAAGATTTTATTATAATTTTCTGTTTGTGACTTAAAGATGAGTTGTTGTTGTTGTCGCAAGGCAAATTTTTAAAAGGAGGAAAATATAACTATGTTAAAATATTTTCTATATTTATTTTTATTGTTTTCTTAAATTTTATTTTTATTTTCCTAGCCATTGCTTTAGGCTTCTGTCAAATTGTAAGTGATTGAAAACATTTATTATTATTAATTATTATTATTATTATTGTTGTTATTATTATTATTATTGTTATTGTTATTATTATTATTATTATTATTATTATTATTTTTATTATTACTACTATTATTATTATTATTATTATTATTATTATTATTATTATAGTTACATTATTATTATTATTACTACAGAAGTAAGTTTAAAATAGATTTATGTACTAATATGTACTTTGTTCTCTTTAAATTTATAAAGATATTTATAGCGAAGAATTACATAATTTTTCCATTTGGATGATCATTAATAATTCTAAATATTTTGTATTTATTTTTAATTAAATAAATAAAGATTATTTAATGGTTTAGTTGAGACAGTTTCTAGATTTAAAACATTTAAATAATTTTAAAAATAGTGAACACATTATACGAAGCAGTTATTTACTTTTAGTTTTATAGTCAATTTTAAATGATTTCTACAAAATATTTTGTAGAAATATGTTCAGAAGAATTCAATATTCATTTTATTGATATATGTATATTTTTTCATTTATTCTAGCTCGACTAAGAAAAAGTTCAAGTTTGATTCATGCTATACTAAATTAGATTGAGAAATTTAAAAGTGAAACCTTTAGTTATCAAAATGATGGTAAATATTGTCTGTGTGAAAAGTATAGTGTTTTTTAAAGCGCCAAAAACCAGAATATATAGCAACATGGTTTGACAGATATTTGGTCGTATTTAATTTTACTTAAGACGTTTTAATAATATTTAAATTAATATGTTGTATGTGTGCCATTTGAAAGGAAAAAGTATTGGGTGTACATAAATTACTAGGATTTTAACTAGAGTTCGATTTCTATTTGAACTAGGCATAAGATTTAAAATTTTAATAGAAAATTTTTCTATTTGAACTAGGGATAAGATTTAAAATTTTAATGGAAAAAAATATTTATTATAATTTGTTAAACGTTAATATATTTGTTTTCAGAATGACGTTAGTAAACTTTCAAATGTTTTCTTTTCAATGAAGCGTAATGAAAGGAAAATCGAACTTTAAAGTAGAGTTTCATCAAATTTTTGAAATTCAATTCGTTTTTCGGTTTGTAGTAGTTTTAGCTATTGCAAATTATATTTTTTATCGTAATAATTAATGTATACATTCTTATATATGTATGTACATTCTTAATATTTCTACCTATATTACATTTATTTTTCATTGAATAATTTAAAGGAGATCCGACTGGAATGTATTGAATTTTAAATCGACGATAAGCATACTTAAATTTTCAATTCAAAATTAAACTCAAATCTTTATTTTAAAAAATTGTTCATGCAGGCACACTCTAAGATACCATCAAAAACTCTTTCGAACCATAAAAAAAAAACATTTAAAACCCATTCCCAATTAAAAATAAAATAAATTTCAAATAAAGTTTTATAAATCCCTAAAAAATGTTTTTTATTTCTGTTTCCTTTTGTCAAACAAAAAATATAATAATTAATTTAACCATATTTGCGAAATTAAAAAACCTAAACCCCAACGAAACGAAAGCTTGAGGTTTTGTATTGAAAGTAATATTTTTTTTTGTAGAAAAATAAATTAAACTTGATATTATGTACATAATTTAGTTAAAAAATTTAAGCACAGAATGTTTGCCAGTTGGAAGTGTCAAAAATTACAAATATTCGTTTTAATTTAACTTTAATTTAGTATTGACAGCAGGTTTTAATTTTCCTAGTTTTTCAAATCCCCAAAAAATTTCCATATTTTTTTGAGTAAATTAATTTGGTCTAGCCTTCGATCGTCTCAATGTGAAAATATGCTAAAATGCTTCAATCCGAACTTGAACCGAATTTTACTTTCAAAAAGTTCCCATAGAATCGAAATCTGCACTGAATAGAATAAACCGTTCAACCTCGCATCCGATTTTTCATTCGTACATTCGTAGGTCTTGGCTTTATACTGTGTTAACAATTTTTCAGGGAATAATAAGCAACTACGGTTAAAACTAATAGCTCTGTTTAACTGGACGAGACGGACGCGATGGACGTGACGCTCAAGACGTAAGAAATATTAAATGTATGGAAGTGTATGGAGACGGTTTAACTGGACGTTGACGTTGACGACGCGACGTTGACGACGTAAAAAGTTAAATCTATTTTAACTTTTTACGTTAAGGACGTTGATAATCAAAGTATTCTGTTTTAATGCCCGAATAATAAAATAAAGTTTAAACACAAAACTTAGTAACATCCAAAAATTTTTATTTTCTGTAAATAATTTCAACATGAGTTTCAAAGAGAAATTAATAAAATATTTTTCTTTTTTTTTTTTTAATTTATTTGAAAAAATTAATGAAAGTTGTTTTCTTTACCATAGCTTACTTTTTAGTTTTACAACGTTGAAGACGTCCAGTATAACTGCAAAAAATTTAATCACAACGTCTCTCACGTTTGTAGCGTCACCGTCGCATCCAGTTAATGAAAATAAAAAAAAAAATTTCACAACTAATATAAAATTAGATTCCGATAACATAATAAATTCTTTATTCGAAAGTTTGCTAGAAGTTACCTCCCCAGTCTTTTAATAAAATAATTTAAGTGTTATAATTATTACGGCGATTGTTGTCAAAATCAGTTTCAATAATTTTTTGATTGGCATTAATTAAATTTTTCTTAAACGACGACGAACAGTACATTTTTTTCCGCAAAAAGAAAAATAAAATAATAATGAGTTAAAAAAAATTTAACCCTCTGATCACATTTTTTGTCACCGAAAAAATATATATATATTTGTAATACATAACATATGAATATATGTACATATTTTTTTGTAATTAAACTTAATACCGTATGGGCGTATAACCATGACAATTTCATATTTTACTTTACCTATTATAATTTTTTTTTTCTCAAATAAAATTTATTGATTTTACTTACATAAAGTTCATGTAAGGTGGGTCATTGAAACAAAAAATTATATTATTTTTATTATTTTGTTTTTTATGTAATTACAAAAATTTTTGAATACAATTTTTTGATTGACTTTTCCGCCACGATAAAAAAAAATTTTCCTTTTTTAATTTGATACGAATTAAACCACGCAGTCAAATACTTATAAAAAAAAATCATAACTTTTATTTCTGATTTAGTACCGCCTTTTATATTTAAACATAAATTCCCTGTTATGTATACATCTTAAAAACGTTGTTGATATGTACATTTATGAGAAATCAAGAAAAATATTGCTTTTATATTTCATTTTTGTATCGCTCTAGGGTTGCAGTATATTTTACCAGATCGGCGTTAGTTCTAAGACGAAAAAACATTTAATCTCAATTAAAAAATACAATATTCAGTCTCATATTATTATTTATGGAATGGTAAAAATTATAAATTTATTTTTCGCCTTCGGTATCTGTAAATTTTGTTATTTCTCAGTATTTTAAAAAATAATTTGTAAATAATTTCAATTATTATTCATTTCATATGCACCACCGATGAGAAGATTATGTAGGTATATTTAGAGGTTTGAAGTGATATTTTAATCATATTCGTTGGTGGTTTTTTCTATTAACCCACACCATTATTTGCTTTATTTTAACTTCTAATTGTTTCTAAATTAAATTAATGAAAGACAAAAGTTAAATGTTAGGTTTCTGTACATTTATGTAAATTAAAAATTACTGACTAATGTACGAAATGTCAAAAATAATATTATTTTTTAGGTATTGCTTACAATAAAAAAAAAAATAGGAAAACAAAATTAAAAAAAAAAAAAAATTAACAAAAATTTAATAATGGTAAAAATTTAAATTTTATAATGGGACATAATTTATCTTCGGCGGCTGCATGTATTACAACACTATCGAAAAGAACTTAAAATAAATAGAACAAAAGTGAGAATTTAAAAGTGACCTTTTTTTTTTATTTAGTGGAAATTCCAAACGTAAATCTGCGCAACATAAATCATTTTCGCTCTATATTTGAAGGCTTCTACATCCCATCAATTTTTGTAACATAAAACACATTATCATTTTCAGTTGTTTTGCCGAATGCTGATTTTTCAATTAAGTCATCAAGACAAAAAGTAGTTTTATTTTTTTTAATTTACTTTAAATTTAAATTTAATTTAAGTGCGGCAATTTAGAATATATATGCGAATAAAATCACCTTTAAAATTAGCACTTTAAAATTTTATTAAAAATATCAAAAAAATATAATTAATTTTTCTTAGCGATTGGGTGTTGATAACACTTGGGACTCAATTAAAAGTTTTTATTTTATTTTTCATAAATTAGCTTAATTTGATTGTTGTTTTATGTAAAGATAATTAAAGTGATAATAACTCATTTTAATCAAATTTTATTATTAAATTTAACTAACAAACTTTATAGGTATAACAAATATATTATGTTGAATATTTTCTTTGTCCTAGAAGCATATCATTTTTAAATACATGTATTGTGTATTATGTACATATATCTTAAATTGAAAAGGATGCAAACATTATATATATATATCTACATTATATTACATATATAAATATAAATACTCCTCAAGCGTAAAATGAAAAATTTATGTTCTGTGCTACTTATTACAAGTTACAAATTTATGTCCTTTTTCCTTTTTAGGACAGAAAAAGAGATATACAAATACACAACACATTATAGTATAAGTCCAATGGTAAATATTGAATTTCCTTTTACATTGTTATGATGATTTAATAAAATTTTCTTTATATAAGTTATTTACTTTAAAATAGATTAAGCACTAAATTTCATACTTAACAATAATAATAATAAATTTTCTTCTTTTTTTTTCTCTTTAATAACGTTTACAATTTACATTTTCCATTATATGAAAAAAAAATAATTATAAAGTGTAATTTAAATTTTTAATCGGTGCCCTTTTGTGAAATATATTTGTCTATTATTAGAATATAATTCATTTATTTTATTTTATTGAAATGAAATTATAGTTTTTGTTAAAAATAAATATATGTATAATAGGAACGGGCCAATATAAAATAATTCATCATATTTATAATAACTCATTCATATTTTACAATTACTAAAACAACATTGAAATAAACATTACAGAGTCTCAATTACGAACAAAATAATCAGGGGTTTTAATCAGCTCCAAACAAATACATAAACATTTTGTTACATGTGATGAATTGTTTTTTTCTCTTCTTTTACTTAATAAAATATGCATAAAAATTATTTTATAGTTTACACAGTAAACCGAAACAAATATAGAGCCCCCTATAAAAAAAACAATACGTTCAAAGCATCTCGTATAATTAAAAATCATAACAAATGTATCCAAATTCCTATAGTTAGCTTAAAAAATAATTTAATTATTGAAATGCTATATATTATATGATTAATATTAATTTTAATTATTCTTTAATTAATTACATCTTTTAGTCGAGGAGAAAGTGAAAGAAATTGGGCATGTTTTGGCCTCAAAAGAATGAAAATAGCTTTGCTAGTTAAAAAATTATAAGCATTTTAGTGGCGCGCAGATGAACAGACGGACGGACATTTAATGAAAACATATATGTAGTCCATTTTTTCATTTTTGATGAAGAACGGGTTTAAAACTGGAAGATTAAATCATCCAAAAATCAAATACAATTGTGAAAAATTTGAACATTATTTTAATTTTAAATAATTAGTTTAAAAACAAAATTAATTGCTAATAATTACTCGTTCAAATAAAAAATATATTGTTTTTTTTTTTCTATTTTGTTTTCAGATTTGATTAATTACAACATTCCAATTTTTTAGATAACAATTTGTAATTTTGATTTATTTTTTCTCTATACACAAACACAGTATAAATATTTGCATTTAACATTAATTATTTAGATAAGATTTGTTATTTGTAACAAATATGAAGTGATAATCAAAAAAAAATTGTTTTTAAATATTCTATATACAACCCAGTCATTTATAACTAGATTAAAGGATAACAATGACCTGAATTGAATAAATAAAATTTAGAGTTATGTAGATGAATTCGTACACAGAATGAATTAAAATAATACAACAGAAGTAAAGGAGAATCAAAAAGCTTACAATTCGTTCTAGATAAAAGTATTTAATTTTTCAATTATACTTCATTTCAATTATTTTTAAATACAATTAAAAAATATTTTTCAGAAAATCTTAGATACTCAAAAATTTGCGAAATATGATGAAACATAGTTTTGCTTTCATATCGTTTTGATTGAACATTATGTCATCATTCATTTATCATAATATTATCATTACAAGACAACGTTCTTCTTAAATTCTGATTCTGAGAAGTAAGAGAGTACGTATAATATAAATATAATCGAATCTATAGATTCCCTAACAATTTGAATTTCGAACTTATTGGCGCGACTTATTTTGAAGTTTCATTTTATCTATCTATAGTCTAGTTTCTTTTAAAAGTTAAGAATTCAAAATCTGCTACATAACAAAAGGCCTTTTAAATTTAAATATCGATGCTAAATTAAAAATATTAATTACAATATTATACAAGAAATTAATACTTTCTCGACTTAGTTTGCTAAAAGCTTCAATGCCAAAGCATCAACATTTTTATTTAAAACTTTTATTTTGTTTTTTTAATATTTCAGAAGAAATTTTTTTATTTTAGTTTTTAGGGTAAGAGATTTTAAATTAATTTTTTGTTTCAATATATATGTAGATGCGGGTCAAAAAACCTGGTCTGGACTGCGTTGAATCATTGTCATAATGCATAACAAAATAAAAAATCCGTAAACATTTAATGCATCGTTTTATTTTTAAATCCTTATTATGAGTAGTTTTATATTCATTTTTAGTTCAAAATAAGAATGACATGTATAAGATTTGAAGTACCTACACCTACATATATCTAGGTATATACTACACATTGTGTACTACTATATTCCATATACCTAAATTGTGTATATTTTTCAATTTTTCATTTTTCTGTTTTTATCTTTTTATTTTAAAATTTAAAGCACACAAAAAAATCAAAATAAATTTTAACGTGAAAAAAACATTTATATACATTTATTTATGTGGAAATATTTGAGAAAATAAAAAAACTATGTATATTATAATAATATTGTATACGTATAGTATAACATACTGTACGGTACATACGTGCATCCAAATGAATATTTTATTCATGACATTATTTTGAATTGTGGGTTTGTACATTTTTCAGTGATTTCGATTATGGTTCATTAGATAACGTTTTTTAAGCAATAAAAATTTGGTATTTGAAATTTGGAAGTTCAAAATTTATTCAATCTTATTTTGAAGTTTAAATACTATTATTAAGCTTATGATTTGATAATATAGAATATTAAAAAGTCAAACGTTGTAGAACTCATTATTATGTACATAATTATATATGATTTTACTATTTCAACTTATTTTACTTAACTTTTGAACTCACACACCTGCACTCTTGAATTAAAAATTCTTCATTTCTATATGCATCTATAATAACCGTTTTACACATTCCTTTTTTCGTGGCTTTTTTCACTCATTTCTGAACAGAAACGTCACAAAAAAAGAGTAGTTGTTTTATTTTTAAAATGTCAATTATGTGAAAAGGCCAATAAGCATAAACATTATGAATAAAAGATAGTTGGAAAGGCATGAAAAAAGGAATGTATAAAACGGGTATAACATAATAACCACTTCAACGACATTACTGTCGATTTATTATAGAAATTGAAGAAAAAATATTCAAAACATTATAAATATGTACATATACAAAGTAAAATATATTTGAATATATTTACAATTTTATCTTCTTTACTTTATTTACTAACTGCGGAGAATAATGTATGTTATTAATAACGTTTGAATTTGAAAAATTAAACGTATGAGAAGAAACTGGAAAGATTTTATTTAGATGGACTTTTTCCACCAATTCTGTAATTTAAAGTTACACATCTTACATGCCTTCAATTTTTTCTCTGTACGCTATGTGTACATTAAACATGTACGATAATATTGAAATTTCCCATAACATTCATTCTAATGTAATTATTCGTAAATCAATTAAGAAAATTAAAAAAAAAAAACACATCAATTTAATGTTTTTAAATCATATTTTTATACCCCAAACTACAATGTATATTAACAAAAAAAATCAGATAGTTAGATATATATATGCACCTATGTATATTTACGTTTTTTAGCTACATAACATAATTTTGAATAATACGCAAGCATACCATAATAATGAAAAATTTGAGAAAAAAAAAATTATTATAAATATAATAAATGGAAAGCAATTATATAAAATACCTTCTTACCGTCAAATAAACATTAGCCGACTTGTAAGTGACAGTAAACAATTTTTATTAAGTACCTACAAACATAATATACATGAATATATTTACAATATAAGTTTGTACATAAGTATTATATGTATATATATGTATTAATTTATTATCCTTGAGAGGCAAATAAAAATATTAGGTAGATATTCAAAATATTTTAATTTACAATTTTAAGCACTTAAGATACTTGGAAAAGAATTAATGAACTTGACAGTAAAAATTATTTAAATTCCAAACAAATTATTTGTTGTGTAGTTGTATGTATAGTTAAAGAATATATAAAACAAAACCTTGCTAAAAACAAAACGAAAAAAAAAAAAACAATTTTTTAAACTTTTTTTTTTTCTCTGTAATTTCCTGAATTTAAAGTAATTACCCATATTATTAACTAAGAAAATAAAGAAATTTTATTTTGCAAAAGTTTTGAGGCGCCTTTATTGTTGTTACCAATTTTATTTTTTATTTATTTTTTTTTTTTTAATTTTTTCAAGAAATGAAAAAAAAAATTGAATTTATTATTCAGAAAAAAAAAAAAAAATTTTCCGCAAAAAGGAAATATTAAAAAAAAAACAAAAATTCTTAAAAAGAATTTTATTTATCTTGATTGTAAATCTAAGTTTGATACTTTTAAGACCTTAAAAGTTCTAAATTATGACCGTAAATCTTAAATAAAAGAAATTATAGAAATTTTCTATAGAAAATGAAGTCTATATGTAGTCTATATGAAAATGAAGACTATATATAAAGAATCTTAGGGCGAAATAATTAACAAATCTTAAATTTTATTGAAATGTTAAATTTTGCCTAAATCACTCATAAAAATCTTTTCAAAATACAACCATAGAGAGGTTAAAATCAATATTTAAGTAATGACCATCAAAAGTTAGTAATTATTTTTTTTTTAATTTTGGTATTTCCTTCGATTAACTTAATTGAAATGATCATTATATGCTTTAATTATTTTTCATCAATGTTATTAACTATACTTTAAGAAGTTAAAAAAAAAAAACAATTATTTTTGACTAATTTATTTATTAGTGTTTTTGGTTTAGTTATAGTTTATAGTTAAGTGAAATTATTATAATTTTTTAAAAAACAATCTTGAAAAGAAAATTTATTAGTCAGTTCCCTCGATGACTGATAAAAAATTTTCATGCATTAAACTTTCTTTCAAATGGTATTAGTGTAATTTCCACCATGACGATGCTGCATTAAAATGCTGTCCTGATAACTATATAATAGATCCACCACATTAGAAATGTTTAAATTAAACAAAAATTATCAGGTTTTCTTTTAAAAGAGAAAAATATGAAACTTATGAAAATTGTAAAAATGTTGAAAAAAATATGAAAATATGCTGATCCTATATTCAAGTGATCGAGGGTGTATGATTTAGTTGATTTAGTCGAAAGATGCAAGTTTAGGTCGAACTGGTCACAATTTCATATACCTTACGATTTATTTTCGGTTTTTAGACTCGGTATTGTTGACACATAAATAGACGAAAAAATAAAAAATAAAACAATAATCAACAAATAAATAAAAGAATAATAATAAAACTATAATTTTTTGTATTTTGTTATTATATTTAACAGACATATTTTTGTTGTTTTCACTAAAATTTCCATATATATAGAAAAAAGTTAATAAAAGAAAATTCATTAAATTAATATAGAAATAAATTCATGTCATACAATATTCATAATGGGTACATAATACATAATAATAATAATACATTTTAATGAACTGTGTAAAGTTTAATTTAGCAATTTCCCGAGCTTGATTTTCGTTTTGTTAATTGGATCATTTTTCCTTTCAAATTTTTTTATAAAATATGCCGAGGGTTATAGAGTAAACTAATAGAGTTTCAAGCAAACCAGTACTTTGATAGTGCAATTGTTGGATCATGTTGGAAAATTTTATTTTAAAGCCGATTTAGACCATTTTAAAGTTCAATTTTGAAACAATTTTTGATTCAAAACCCCGCACTGTTTCATGCTTTAAAATATATATAAATATAAATTGTTGAAAACGGTTCAGATTAAAAAACTTTTCAACCCTTTTTTATGCTTAATTTTACTTATAAAAAAGCTTTGAAGAGATTTCAAGCATTTAAATGCATTTAAAATGCTTGAAATCTCTTCAATATGAACGGATTCTAAAAATGCTCGAAATCCCTTCAAACATTTTTTTTATAATTTTAATAAAACTGATAAAAGGGCATAATAACTGGATAACAATTAAATAATTTTCTATACAGTGGAGGTCCAATATAACGAATTACGATATAACGAATATTACATATAACGTACAATGAAATTTTTTACATTAATGTCTCTAAATAGCGAATGTATAGAAATTTTAGTATCCGATATAACAAATTTTTATTCTTTTCTGGTTAAAACTTGAATTTCAAACAAAGCTAAGTAGGCGCAATAAAACACACTGAAGCTGTTCAATTTAAATTGGTGTAAAGCTAATGATGTTCCACATGCAGAAATTGCGATTCTACAAACTTTGCGAGAAAAAGCTAATATCTTAAGTTTAAAAACCAAAATTAAACAAACAAAGATTCATAATTTTTTTAAATAAAAATAAATTTCATTTTATAACTAATATGACTTTAAAAATATGCAAAACAAACATGTATGAATAAAAATGTAATCTGTACTTAATAAAAATGTACTATAAATTAATGATATAGCTAGCTTCTTCTTTTTAGTTCACAAAAAAATTTACTCGATATACCGAACTATTCGATATAACAAATCAGTCTGAACATTATATGATTCGTTATAATGGACCTCCACTGTATTTTGATTTTTCATAGTTTTCTTATTTTTAAATAGAAGCGAAAGCTTAATGAAATTGTGCCGAAATTAATTTTTGAAAATTTTCTTAAAAAAATTATTTCCAGGCTAGATGATAATATCATTTAGTTTACAGGCATTGGAAAAATGATAAAAATGCATTACATTTAATTGTAGATTACTTATATCAATTATTTGTATGGTGCCTCATGTCTACATTATGAATTGTGTAAATTTCGACCGAAATTATTGTATTTTCTTAAATTATATACGCCACAAGAACCTTAAATCACAAAGCATAGTAATTTATCAAATTGTTTATATCAAAACCAAAAAAAAAAAAACTGAGGAACACTGATCTAGATTTCTGCAATAATTAATAGTAAAAAATAATTACCTAATAGCTTAATAAATAATTAAACTTAATAAATGTCATTCCTGTGTCAGAAGCAGTTAAATTTTTTTTTCTACTCTATTAATCGTCTTTAATATAAAAACAAAAAAAAACCGATAATATGTAGAAGGATAATAATGAAAAATAAAATACTGAATATAGTAAAAAAAAAAAATCTTGAAAAATATCACGCTGGTCCAGTGCAATAAGGTGATATCTTCAAATTTTAAGTTAAATACGTAGTTTTATTCTAAATGACTTATATTATGCGGTAAAATAAAAAAAATTTGTGAAATAATTATAAGCTTTCGCATTGCTGCATTTTACCCTTCTGGTGCTTTCCAATACAATAATGAGACATCTTCAAAAATTACAAAATATCTTCTGATAGTTAAAAATGTTTTATTCAAATTAATATTCGAATAAATTTAAACATTTTCGAATATTGATTGAAGTACTAGATACTAGATACCTCATTGGAAAGCACGTACAGAAGGGAAAATTGCAACTTCTAATTTTAGAGAAAAATTATAATATTTTTTAATAGAATAGAACCACGTAAAGCGTATTCTGAACCTCCGCACAAAATGGCATACAGAAAAAACCGAATTTAGTCGATTTGTGTAGTTCCAATTTGATACCTCATTGGTAGCAAAATTTTTAAAGGAATTTCCAATCAGTAAGCAAAACTACAATCTCGAAAAGATTAATTTTTCTTCACGATTATTTTCTTATATAAGTATTTTTATTTACCGTTTTAAAAGATAAATTGAGAAATCTTATAAATTATGATTTTATTCAGTGCAATAAAGAGATATCTTAAAATTTTAAACTTTATCAGTATTTTGTTGTATAATTGTAATAAAAATTTAAGTATGCAATAAAAGTAATCAAATTCCTTTTAATGTTCAATTTATCCAATTCTATTAATTCTGCTCAAAAATTCAAAAACCACAATAAGATATCTATTAAAAAATATATCACTTTATTTTTAATAATACAAGGGAATTGCTCGTATAGTCTCATTTATTACTATTTTCGCGTAAAATTTAATTTATTTTCAACAAATATGAAAAACTTAATTTTGGATGTACAAACATCAACCTCAATTTTCTAAACTACATGTTTTATAGATATCGCTTTATTGCACTGGACCATCGATCTATCCACTTGTTTTACATAAATATTATGTCATAAATAAAGT